>JAOUQT010334014.1:0-13248 GCA_025769995.1 Xyliphius kryptos | reverse complement strand
CTCCCCCCCCCCCCCGCGACCCTAATAAGCGGAGGATAATGAATGATATATTGTTTAATATCAACTTTTTTTTATTCACATTTTCAGGCACATAAATATATGTATGTAGATTTCCATGTAATACACAAAAGATATGCTGTGTATTGTATGTGTACTTGTTTGTATGGAATAATTACATAAGGGAAGTTCATTACATTCCCTGTTTTAGAAAATATTTTAAGAAAGGATAATTTGTCATCACCTACTGAGTAAACAGGTTACACTGAAGTCAGCAGTAATATTTTACAGGTGAACATTAAGAGATTATTTAGGACAGACAGACCTTCGTGAACTACAGGTAGAACAGCAAGCCTTCATTGGGTGGCTGAAGGTCATATCCTCTACCTGCTGCTCAAGTAACTTCAGCGCTAGATCATTCTCTTTCCTCTGTGCATGCTAAAAAAGGAGTATACTCCTGGCTCCTACAGGTTATTTGACCATATGGTTACATTCATCATGTGTCCAATCTCATTAAAGTAAACGTCATTGTGTACTGCTCTATATTCTCACACACACCTGATGGCCTCTCACTTTTCACCTGCTGGATACAGTAAAAGGCCCGTTGGAGCTTTTTTATTGAATATTTAACAATTGTGGTAAAAATGATCGGGCACCACTAAATATACCACCTTGTCTTTTTGGTTTATATCTTATATGTGCCTATATGAATGTTATAAACACATTGTTGGCTGTATAATCTGGTTAACAGTTTAATTTCATAAATGTCTAATGTATCTGATGTCAAGAAGTGATCACATGTCTGCATTCTACCTGTTAAGTCTTGCCAGGTATTGAAGTCAGACTGTTTATATCTACATTCCTTTCCCACAAATTCTAAATACAGAATAGGGCAGAGGAAGTAAGAGGTGACAGAAATCAGGGTTGCCTCAGCTTGCCAGCAGCATTAAGACTTTTCTGGTATAGTTTTCTTGTAAACATCTTATCCTATTTGCCTCTATATACAAAGCCTTTGTATTGGCTTGTATTGGCTTTGCCTTTGTATTTGACTGAAGGGAAATTTCCCACTGTGTTCCAAACACTACATTAAATTTTAACCCCCCTTTTTATAAAAATGTAGTTAGATAAGTAGCTGATAAAAACAATGCAATATTCAATGAACAGTCCCATGTAATATCTTCCATCACTTTTTAATTTAAATTTTGTTAGTTTACAGTTATTTCTCTAGAAACATGGGAATTTGGCTACACTGAAGCTATTCCCTGCATATTCCACCTTGCCTCTGGACTGATGTGTAAACAGTTACAGGGGTTGGAAATTGAAACTGAAACACCTGGTTTTAGAAACTGAAACACCTGGTTTTAGACCACAATAATTTATTAGTATGGTGTAGAGCCTCCTTTTGCGGCCAAATACAGCATCAATTCGTCTTGCGAATGACATATACATGTTCTGCACAGTTGTCAGATGTATTTTGAGCCATTCTTCTTGCAGGATAGTGGCCAGGTCACTACGTGATCCTGGTGGAGGAAAACATTTCCTGATTCTAATATTTAGAACTCGTGTCTGTGCAGGCCATGGGACATGTTTAACTTAACTTTCATGTTCATCAAACCAATTATTTTGAACTATGATGTGTCACCCATAATGTTGTGTGCATTGCAATATTTTGAGCAAAACTGCCAATTGCTAATAAAACCTTCAAACTCTGCTCTTACTGGTGCAATGTGCAATTAATGAAGATTGCTCCAGGCTGCTCCAATTTAGCCACGAAAGCTCCCACACTAAAATGACAGGTGGTTCAGTTTCATTGTCCTAAGAAGACTTCTTTGAGCTGTAGTAAGAACTAGATACAACTATGTGAGAAAAATGGTTACAAAAACGTTTGTTTGAGAAATGCTTAAACAAAAAAGACTAATGTGTAATTTTATAGAGGTGCAGAGGCCTGATTATGCTGGCTGGGCAGGATAAGGTATAATGTACCATGTAGAATAATCATTAAAAATTGCAGGCACAGGCAGATCTGTCAGCAAAACTGTAATGACTCATCTGCTGGGAAATTAAAAAAAAAAAAAGAAAACTTAGCAAATATCATAAGGATTTTCTCAAAACAAAAATCCATAAGGCTTAAGTTTTTTCTTCACTCTGCTGGTTTACAGTATAGTTATGATCTGAGGCTTAGGATAAGCATGTTAACATATTTATTCTCTTATTATTAATGAGTAGATTTGGATGGGTTAAAGCAAGATCTTCCCACAATTTTGCTTTCCGACAAAAAAAAAAAAAGAATTTAAATCTAACTTTAATCTCTTAGTATTAACCAATGATGCCATGTATTCTATTAAAGTTGTAACTGAATTTGAAAGCAGAAAACTGAAAAGGCTGTTATTCCGCCTCCCAAATAGTGCTTGTGCACCTTTGTTTTGAATAAAACTGTAAACTGTAATATTACAGTAATCAATTTAGGTTCAATTCTTTTCATTAATTTTTGTTTTAACCAGTTGTACTTTACTGGTTTGCATTGGCCGCTCCTAATTGCCCCTATAATGTGTGTGCGGCTGTGGTAGTGAGTGTGCCCAGTGACGGATTGATGTCCTGTCCTTGGTGTATCTACCCAGCGGCGGAAACCTTCTTTCCTGGATGGGCATGGGAAAGCACTTCACGACACTACTCCCTAGTATAGGAGTAAATGTAATATAATGAGCTGAGATGTACTTAATTGAGCGAAGTAAGTCTTTTTTTAAAACCCTTAAATAGATATCAATAAAGATACCTATAATGTTAAAGCTGGGAGTATAAAAAGGTAAATAAGTTGGCTTTGATTTGACAGGCCTAAAAAGGTTCAGTGTGCAGGTTGTGGCTGAAGATAAATGGAAATGAGTGTGTTGGTCACCTATGGCTATCAGAGGAAATGTTTTTATTGTCCATTACAGATTCTAGTGACCCATAATAAAAGAATCAAGACTAAACAACAGATTGTTTACTGGGTCAGAAAAATTCTGCCCACAGGCTAAAGCTGTGCCTATGAAAATAAAATATTTTAAGCAGACTGTATAGATTCATGCCAGATATTTTTTTATGACAGCTAGCATGGTCAAAAGATAAAAAACAATTTGTGTTATTAAAAAATGTTAAGAACATAAACCTGTAATAATTTATTGCTCTGTATTTTAAGGAATCTCATTCCACCACTAAAAATAATTATTTTGAGATATTAAGTAATTATTTGTAGATAATTAAGTCATTATTTTGAGATAATTAAGTCCACCCTGTGCCAAAAAAAAAAAAACCCTAAAAAAACACGTGCCTCTGAATCGGTTCAGAATCTGTAGTTTCAGCATAGTTTTTATGGTTACGTGCATACAGTGCTAACCAACAATGAAATGTAGGCTTACAGCCTTTTTTATAGTCTCCTGTTGATCGTGCTGGCCACTCGTTTTTATATATTTTGTTGTAAATATGTAATATTTTTGTATGGCACATACATCTCTCGTGTTTTTTCATGTGTCTCACTTTTTCAAAAATATGTATCTTAACTAATGTGTAAACGCTTTACTGGATAAGATCATCTGGGTGGGGCTTCCATGTTCTCCGGTTTCTCCCACAGTCCAAAAACATGGATTCCAGGTAAATTGAATGCTCTAAATTGTCCTGCATAGTGTTTGTTTGTGTGTGGTTGTGTAAGTGAGAGTGTGCCCAGGGATGGATTGGTGTCCTGTCCTGGGTGTATCTGCCCAGTGCCCGAGATGTTCTTCCCTGGATGGGCATGGAGAACCCCACCAAGCTATAATTTAGTCCAGATTATTCAAAATAAGACCAGAAATGTGGCCTTGTTTATTCAGGACAAATGTTTGACCCTGAAATTTAAAGCATGTGTTTTACCACTTTACATGATACATAGTCATATGTATATGTATACTCTTTGTCTATACAAATTATAATGCGTATACACAAAGAAATCAATTAACTAATTTTCACGCAAAGTATAAACTTTTTATGCTTCTGCAATATTGGGTTATAGTAAAAGTATAGAATCTTTAGCACTGGTCAATTGGTACACTTCTTTCTTGCTAATATCAAAGAGAGTACCTTAATGGTTGCTGCAAAGATTGTGATTAGTCAATCTTCCCATTAACGCTTACTGGCTGAAAAATTGTAATTTGTGGCATGTTCTTAGTCCAGCAGTGTCACTTCCATCACCGCTGCATATAATGGATTCATAGGGTCCACCCTAGCCGCTACTCTAATAAAGCCCTGCTTGCAGGACTGCTGTTCAGCCACTCCTTTAACATAGTGGGAGCGAGTAAGGAACCCGGGCCTGGATGCTGGATAGTACGTTATGCGACTTACGTGCTTAAACAATCAAAACACAAGTCCATAAGCCATCCACAGTAACATATCACCAACTTGACAGCTGACTTTCAAACTGATGCAACGTATGGTGTGGTAATGTCACAGTATCGAACTGAAGCTCAATATCTGAAGCTTATTTACCAGCTCAATACTAGGAACATAATTGGCTCCAGATGCACCTGCAGGTGTGGGGAATCACAGGTGCATCTGTGCCATTATTTGTGTCAGTTCCGCACACAGCACTAACATGAACTGTGTGGCCTCTTACAATAAGTCTAAATATTTTCAATGTTTTGTGAAAGAAGTTAATTACTTATTAGTTAATTACAGGAACAAAATTGCTAATGGCTGCAGAATTTGGCCAAATTAGAAAAGCAGTATGTCACAATTTTGGGCAGGAAAATGGGGTAGCAGTTATGTATTATCCGTACTTTCTTATATCTAATAGAAACATCTGCAGCTACAGTAACATCATTACAGCTTGTTCTTGTGTTCATGGCCCCTTCAAATTTGATGAGATCTTATCTGAACACAGCAAGCTGTTTATCTCATGCTACAAGCATCATATGCTAGTAAATAGTATCTCCAAACGTATGTGGACATTTGCAACATCTACAAAATCTGCTTCCACATCAACAGAAGTTATAAACGCTATAGTATATGCATTAGAATTAGATGATTTTATACAGATAGATAATTGAATGACTGATGTAGACCAACCGTAGCTGATTTCAGCCTTAAGCAAGGCATTGAGATACTGTAAATGATGTAGGTTTATAAAAAGTGGCTTTTCAGAATAATTGTGGTCAATGTGTGTACACACTAAAACAGAGTTTGCAAACTGCCAAAGGTAGTGCATGCATAGCAAGGGATGACGTGAACAGATCGAGAACATGGCCAAATACTGAAAACCAGAAAGATTAAAAGATAACTAAGCTAATAGTACATTAAGTAATGATTATTAAGTTTTAGCTCTAATAAAACCGAAGCTTTACATACATTATTGTATTTGTTACAGTAGCTCTAATAAAAAAAGTAAACTAGCTTTTTAATATTAGTACAAGATAAAAAAACTCTGCAATCAAATTAAAGTGAACAATGCTAACGTAACATTAAAAGATTGTAAGAATGTAGTTAAAAGAAAAGCATGGATGGAGGAGAAATAAGAGGACAGTTTGCTGCGTAAAATTTATGTTCATCACTCTTCTCCAAGGATGTGTTGGATCAGAGAGTGGTTAAAGTGCTTATACTCTTACTGAAATTAATTAGTGCTGCCTGGGGCTCCAGTTTTCATTTTGATGTTAATAATGTCATTAAACCTTTGAGCTCATTTTGTTCAAGTGTGTAAAGGATGAGGACCAAATGAAAATAATAAATGGGGGGAACTCCACTATCTCCAGAAAGGAGACTGAGGAACAAAGCCAGAATAATATGGTCCACTTGGCAGACATTCTAGTTGAACAACTGCCCCTAATTTCTAAGGATATTTTATGTGTAGTCTTTTCCTTAAAAAAAAAAAAAAACAGATTAAAACATTAGTTTAAATAAGTATTTGATTATAATGAAGTGCCAATTTGAATATTTGTTCCTGCATTTGTCACATTTGAACGAAAAAAGTGTGCTATCTTCCTATAAAACTTCTTCGTCACATGATAAAGAATTAGCACGTGTTCATAAGTATGCCTTCTTTTACAAGGAAAGGAACATACAAATGAGAAGGCAATTACAGGAATGTATTAGAAGTACATGTTAAAATAGTCAGTCAGTAGGTTATCCACATAACTCCTAATGCTTGATGCTCACTGCATAGTCAGTAAGATTAAGCAATCAGACATATTTGCAATAGCAGTCCTGGATTTATACTTTCATATCACACAATTTGCGTTCTTCAGGATATGTATGCTATGTATACTATTACACATACATCTTTGTTCTATTTCTAAAACATTAAATTGCTTCACACAGCCTTATCACTCCAGGCAAATTTAATTAAACAACAAAATAAATTTTACTGAAGTCATCTGAGCAAGTAAGAATTAAGAAATTTCACTGCATTTTGTGGCATACCTGTGAAAATCTGGCTTTGCTTATAAGAGAACTTGAATGAATATTAAATTGAAATGAAATATGGCAAATCACAGTATGACATGTGTGAGGTGCAAAAAGCATATCTAATCAGTGCCGGGTCAAAAGGAATATTGGGCCAAACTAATCCATTTGGAAAAATGCCAAAACTGTGCTGTTGGTTTACCCCCACAAACTGATAATCTTGGTATGAGGAAATATTGCCTTTAGTACAACCAGAAGGTTCTGTCTCCTTTTGCTGTAGTGAGAATATTATTTCAGAATATTCTATGTAGTAAGCAGCCTAAGAATCTTACATTGATGATAAGAGAAAATATAATTCATAAGTATTGTATTTTTTTATATTAAGATAAAAATGTAATACTTACAAATGTCTTCTTTCCTCAGACCTGTCATCCACTCAAAAAGGCTTAACATGCCTGCAGCTAAAGGTTTTGTTAGGAGGATAACAATCCATCTTGTTCTTTTTGTGCACTTATAAAAGTAGGACACTCGTGTAATGGAGAAATGCCTGAGCTCAGCACATGATAGCCTAAACAAATTGTATGCTTCTTATATTTATCTAAATGTGCTGTTGTTTTGAATGACAATGCCCTATGACAGGAAAATATGTTTACCAACATAAATCAAGGACCACATAAAACAATAAGCAAATGTTGACTGTGAGCTCACAGACTTTTACTGTTAGAAATTTTTCAGTGTGGTAAAAACAGCTGATTAACACTTTACATGACAATGGTAGTATTTGTAAACGCATGTTTTCCTAAATTGAATAGTATGAGCAGTGGGGTATTCTTGTTTGACAGCATAATGGCACTTAAGTTAATAAGTAAATGGTAATAAGAGAATATACAGTAGCATTTGTAACCCTCCAAAAACTACTGGTATACTGAAAACTGTTTTTTTTCTAAAGCCTGAAACTAAATACCAAGTTTTAGTGGATAATTTTACTCCCCCCCCCCCCATCTTTCATTCATTCATTCATTCATTATCTGGGTCACCATGCCCATTCAGGGGAGAATGTCTCGGGCGCTGGGCAGACACACCAAAGACAGGGCGCCAATCCATCACTGGGCACACACACTCACACATCCACACACATACACCCACTATTCAGGGCAATTTAGAACACTCAATTTATGTTTTTGGGATGTGGGAAAAAAACGGAGAACCTGGAGGAAACCCATGCAGACACGGGGAAAACATGGAAACTCCACCCAGATTAGGATTCGAAGCGGGAATACCCAGCGCTGAGAGGCGAATGTGCTAACCACTAAGCAACTGTGCCCCCAACCCCCCAAACTTTTATTGCAATATAAGCATAAGGGATAATGTTTTTAAAATCTTATTAATTTAGGTCACTGCACATCTCCTAAACAGATTCGGGAGGCAAATTACAAAGGGTAAGTATTCTTTATTGACAATGACTGTGTTAAGAAGAATTATGTAGTTTCCGGAATGAGGCAGAGCATGGAACAGAAAGAATGGGTCCAGGTGGTGGGTAGGAGCGGGTTTTCAGAGCAGGATGACCGACGAACAACAGGACACAGCAGGTAAGTACTGACAAGGGAGGGGAGATTCAGACAAGCAGCTGGCAGGCAGAAATCCAGTGATGAGCTTGTGCTGAGGGATTCAACAACATGTGACAAGAAATCTTCAGGTAGTTATCATAAAGAAGTTGGCAGAGAGAATTCAAAGGCCAGTATAACTTGGTATAGATCAGATTACAAAGCAACTGGAAGGAAATACAGTACCATCAGGTACAAGATGCTGCAGCAAAGATCCAGTGCAGCCCTTAAAACCATGAAGACTCATCAGCAGGATCCACTTCTTCTCAAAAGCGTAGTTAAAAAAAGTAAATAAACTACTAATTATGTTATACATCTTAATAGAAACCTGTTACAACCTGTGTTTGTAATTAACAATAGGTATATTTATTTAGTTCAGTCATTAAATCCTATGAAAATCCCTTTAATCCTCTGTAAAAAAAATTGAGGTGTTCAAATTGATTAAATGCTTAATCCTGGTAGAAAAAAGCAGATCCATTCGATCAATAGAAATCAAAGTTTCTGTTAATCAGAACCAAGTGTGTTAGTTCAACATTAGTTAATTTTTTTAAACCAATTTATCAAAGGTTGAGTTGAGAATAAGGGGCTAGTGTCACCTTGGAAAAAAAACAGAAAAGGAGTTAAAACATTGCAATGATGTACAAGACAGAATCTGAGACAGTGCATCATGAAACAACATGACTTGAGCAGCATAACAAAAAGGGGCAAAGACCGAAAATGATTTAGTCAAAGAGTGCTTTGTCTTACAGAACACCACTCTTGACCAAAAAAGGAAGTCAGAAGGTTTTTCAATTCTGGCTGACTTTATCATAGTTTTGTGAGTATTCAGGTGTCAGCAGTCCTGGTCTCGTGAAAAAGGCAACACCAGATATGTTCCAAAGGATGGAGCAGTGTCAAAAGTGGTTAAAATTACAACTGACCTAATATAGCTTTATACTCCTAAGGGTACAATATTATAGGTTAGATGACCTCTCTTACTCAAAATGTGGGACCGATTTTTTTTTATTTCTGCTTTTTTTAAGGTGTCGAAAAACTTTGTCCATGGCACTGCTGGAGCACTGCAACTACGATGATTACGTATGGAACTTGGATGTCTGTTGGACTGATAGCATGGCAGTGTTGGAGGAGGGACTCAATGGACAGACACCTGATCTCTGAACAATCTTCACATGGCTGCCCTACACTACTCTACTACTCACCCAAGGAGGATAAGTGCCCCACTAAGCCTTGGTTCTCTCAAGGTTTCTTCCCAAAACAACAATATAACAGGGTTTTTTTTCCCCTTGCTACTGTATCGTATTGGCTTGCTTTTTGGGGGTTTAGGCTCATAACACAGTAAAGCTGCTTTGTGACAACACACTGTTGTAAAATGCACACTGTAAATAAAATACTTGAACTTTTGAGATTTTGTACTGGCTTGAGAAGCACGACAACAAAAGTTGACTTGGGCACCAAATAAATCTGCTTTTAATATTTTGGAGTCAATTACCACAGCACACCACCCTGAGTATAGTAAAAATATGATTTGCATTAAAAACTAAAACCATTTTAAAAGAGTTCTTCACAGTTGCCTTTTTTTTTCAGGCCAGCAAATGTCTGATAAACAAAACGTTTCTTTAATAGGCCAGTGTCCAGTTACTCAATTTGTTCCTGGCTAAACAAAATCAAACAGAATTAACTGTATTATTTCTTTGTGTATTTGAGATCTGAGATTGCTGGGCACATATATATTTGTTTTTCTATGTTGCTAATTATAAACACCTTATCTTTACAACTTTCACAAAAATGTGAATTATATGCAGAAATGGGGCTGCACGGTGGCTTAGTGGTTAGCACATTCGCCTCTCAGCGCTGGGGATTCCCGGTTCGAATCGCTATCTGGGTGGAGTTTGCATGGTCTCCCCGTGTCTGCATGGGTTTCCTCTGGGTTCTCCGGTTTCCTCTAACATTCAAAAAAAAACCATGAAGGTAAATTGAATGCTCTAAATTGCCCTGTATAGTGTGTGTTTGTTTGTGTGTGTGTGTGTGTGTGTGTATGTGTGAGTGAGTGTGTACCCAGCGATGGATTGGCGCCCTGTCCTGGGTGTATCTGCCCAGTGCCCGAGACATCCTCCCCTGGATGGGCATGGGGAACCCCCCACGACCCTCATTAAGGAATAAGCAGAAGATAATGAATGAAGAAATGAATTACCTAAATAAATGAACAATATAATTAGCTCTTCAACTGCAATGTGGGGTCACAGCAGGTGTAATTTTAACTTGCAGCAATTAAAGCATCTTTTTAAGTCAGGATAAGAGTGCCTGTTAAATGTTGCTATATGTCAAAAATGTTTGAAGTATAAACACTGATGCATTACAGGAATGAAAAGCAATACCCTGAGGTATTGAGGCTACCCACACACTTCATATAATGAAGTGTTCCTAATGTTCATATAATGTAAAAATGACGCTATAGAGTAACATCCTAGAGATCTGCTTGATGAGACCTAGAACTACAATCGTGTCATGTGCATTAGTCATAAGACTTTTAGTGGCCTTGCGTCATTCAGACTGTAGATCCCTCATCATTAGTAGCACTCGGAAGTGCAGACAAATTAATGATCACATGCTCCACGAACATGATGACAGACACAGCTTCTCTCTCTCCCTCCCTCACTGTCTTTCTCTCTGTGTAATGTTTTCTCTGCTCCAGTGCAACAATCACTAAACAGGATCATTTATGCTAATGAGGCAACAGTGATTAATACACACAGACTGGCCCTCTAAGGAGTCACAGCTGTTTCAGACATTGCCAGATTGTGTGTGTGTGTGTGTGTGTGTGTGTGTGTGTGTGTGTGTGTGTGCACACGCGTTCAGTGTTGATGACTTGAAACCAGCTGTTAGCATGCAGTCTGTCAGGATAATTGTTTTAAAGCCCACACTTTGTGTAGAACATTAGAGGATTTTAGTGACAAACTAATATCATATTGTTTGAATGTTCTTGAATAGATGTGTATGTTGGCCAGATTTTGATACCAGAGTCAATGGGTTTCCGCTGTTTTTATAGTGTGATCAAAATATTTAACATTAACAAAATGTGATGTGTCAAATATTTAAGTAGGTTCTTGTAGCGATGTTGACTTACAGCAACAAGGTCCAAGATTTGCTTCTGAGGCCATGGATTCGGTCATATCCTTTTAATGTTTGCATATTTTTCTCATGTCTGCTTGAATACTAAATACCTTGAGGTCACACTCCTTTAATAGACTGGTGATCCGTCCAAGATGTATCCCATGCCTTTTCCACAACTCAGGATAGGATTCAACAATAAAGAGATCTTGTTAGCATGCTTTTCTAGATCAAACCTTATTGATAGCCTTATACTTACCAGTTAGCATCACACCATGTACCCAGCCGAATGATTCTCTCTCAATCCCAGCATCTATATTTCGAATTAAATAAGTCCAGCAGCTACAAACTTGGAAATGAATCTACGATTTATGAAGATGATATTTTAGGGCCCGTCACAGGCGAGGATGTTAAAGAGTGCTTAATCCAGCCAGCTCCCTTTGGCATTCTATCGCTGTTTTTCTCTGTCTCTCTTTCTTTCACATTCTCTCACTCTCTCACTTTCTATTTCTCCTCTTTTATAGCCAGCCATTCAGGAACCCATCAGTCTTTTCATGGCCTATGTTCATGCCAGCGTCAAGCAGGCCAGTGAACGTTTCCGACAAAATGAAAAGAGGCACAACTACAGCACACCCAAGACCTTCTTAGAACTGCTAAGGTTATATGCTTGTCTGATAGAAAAGAGAGACAGAAAGCTGGACCAGAACTTGAGCAGACTGCACTCCGGGCTGCAGAAACTAAAAGCAACCGCCTCACAGGTGATGAGTGTTCACAAGCATTCATAATCTAACCTATGTATTTATAAGATCAGCTACATATACTGACCAGTGAGTCATTCTGCTTTCAGTGACCTATTGTATTATGTCCATGTATGAAATCGAGGCACTAAAAGGTTCTTAAATGACTTTCAGTCCATATGTAAATACTGTAAAATACTGTTTGCCATCCATTTCAGTGATCAGGACCTCACAAGATCACAAGAAAGCGGTACAGTTTACATGGTGGGGGTTTATTAGTGTGTGCTGTGCTAGTATAAGTGAAATTAGACACATTACTGCTTACGTTTTTAATTCCCTGATCTTACAGCTCAGTGGCATCCTGTGATCACCTGACTAAAGATCACTACCAAAAACAGATGACCTTCTGTTTCTTATTTTTGATTTCCCTACTTTTGATGGCTCATTTCATATCACTATCGAACGCTGGTTCCGTCAGGGTCTTCCAGAGTACCCACAGATATGAAACTTGGCTCCTTCATCATGTCCTTGAAAAATTAACTGCTTTTCACTTTTCTAAAATTGATGGTTTGCTTGATATTGCCATCGAATGCAAGACCCCTCTAATGCCATATTGGGGTCTTCCCAAGTACCTACAAGTCTGAAACTTGGCACCGTGATAAACTACCATGATCTCATTTTATTTTCATATGTTTGATGGTTTGTTTTCTATTGCCATCAATCCTAACATCTCAGATGGATTAAAGTCTTAGCAAGTATGTTATTGCCACAAACCTCACTCTATAATAATATGTTTAATTTAAATACACTGCTCAAAAAAAAAGAACACTTAAGTTAGGAAGCAACACTGATTGTGAATCAATTTTACTTGCTGTTGTGCAAATGGAACAGACAGCAAGTAGAAATTAGAGGCACTCAGCAAGACAACCCCTATAAAGGAGTGCTTCTGCAGGTGGTGACCACAGATCTTTTCTCTGTTTTGGTCACTTTTGCATTTTGTCAGGTCTCTCACCATAGAGGTAGCATGAAGCCAAATCCAGACCTCAATGGGATAGTAAATTTGATTTAACATTTTGATCATTTTAATGTTATTTTGTTCTCAACGCATTACACTATCTACTAAATAAAGGTTTTTAACTGAAATATTTTATTCATTGAGCTCAAAGATGTGTTAGTGTTCACTTTATTTTTTTCAGCAGTGTATATAAACTCCAAAGACAAAAAATATTTTGTTTCAACTTTCACATAATCAAGTTCTCCAACGTAGCATAGAACGGGTATTCCACTAGTACTATATGCAGAATTATTAGGCAAATGATTAGACTTAAAAGCCAACTACCAATTAAGTAAATCAGGTGATGTGCATCTCTGTAATGAGAAGGGGTGTGGTCTAATGACAT
>JAOUQT010333997.1:0-24026 GCA_025769995.1 Xyliphius kryptos | reverse complement strand
ATATAAATCTGTATTTCCATTTATGGTACATTATATTTTTGTTTTATGACTTTTGTTTCACACATTGATCCAAATGTAAAGCGGTTACAAGTGTGCATCATCTATAATACCATAATGACTTCACACCGGTTATGACTTCAATGCAGTGTTGTAAAATTGAGGCTTGGGTTTTTTGAAGTACAATAAGTGAGCTGAGAGCGAAAGAGAAAGAAAAAAAAAGGTAGCCTTGAAAAAAAGCCTTGAAAGCCTAGATTTCTGGTTTTATGTGCGATGTCTTGCTGTGATGTTTGTTAAATACAACAGCATAGGAGAGACTTTACCGTGGTGTGTTGACTCGCTGAAAACTAACTAATTGAAATAAAAACAAAATTAAAAAAAAGATATTATGTAAGGTGCCAAATATTAAATTCTTTCCTACTCCTAATCACCGAAATCATCTGGTTTATTCAATCCTACTGCTACAGGTGTTTACATCTAATCATCCATGCATTAATGAGAATTATAAAAATTATAAAATGGCTGGTCCCAGTTCACAAATCTGATTGGCTGAGCTGTCTGTCCAGCTATGAGGTCATTGACAATAATACACATCTCTGACCACCTCCCATTTATAATAATGCATGATATACAATACATTACTTTAAAATCATAATATGCAGTTATATAAACAGTGGGCAGCACGGGGGCTTAGTGGTTAGCTCATTCGCCTCTCAGCGCTGGGGATTCCCGGTTCGAAGACCACGCGCCCGAGACTTGTGTCGTCCCCCCGACCCTCATAAAGGAATAAGCGGAAGACAATGAATGAATGAATTTGCAGAGTAATATAAACAGTGAGCTTATTCCTGATGAGCACCAAGCCTGCTGCAGATGTTGTGATTGTAATAAAAACCGGAATCCTGTTACTCATCAATCAGTGTTCTTTAAAAAGCATACGGAAGATCAACGCTTTCACCCATTTTATAAAAGCAATATGGCACTCGGAGTTCTGTATTACTGTGAACAACTCATGGGAAAAAAGTTGTAACTGTAGTCCATTTCTTTCCCGTGATTTATTTACAATAACGCATGTATACTACTAGCATTCCACAAATCAGAGCGGAAACATGACTATTAAAAGGGGGTTGGCTAAGTTTGGTCTTAAGGAACTTGACTGACCTAAACAGGGTCCAGACCTTAACTTAACTAAACAGAGACTGCAAAATTAACTTTTAATCTTACAAATGCTCTTCCGAATAACCTAACAAATATTCTCAGACACACTTTAAAATCCTGTAGAAAGCCTTACAAGTAAAGTTTAAGCTAACCTAAACTAACCTAAACAAGGTCATGAATGCACCTAAGGGCCCAGTGTGTAGCTGCTCCATTTACATTTACATTACATTTAGTCATTTAGCAGACGCTTTTATCCAAAGCGACTCACAAATATTCCAACTTGGGTGGAGTCAGAACACAGGGTACATACAACTACCTTGGAGCAATGAGGGTTAAGGGTTTTGATCAAGGACCCACAGTGGTAACATCAGTGGACCTGGGATTTGAACCCCAGCCTTCAGATTGACAGCCCAATACCCTAACCACTGAGCTACCACTCCCAAAATACTTTTGTCCCTATAGCATAGCTATAAATGTCAGCCTACACTCAAATAATGATAGAAATTGATCTCATCTACTTAAATCTGCTCATATAATTTACTTACAACACTGACTGTTTTAATTTATGCCCAAATAATTCCTGTCTGCCAAGTATTTGAGTAAAGGCCAAGTTACCTCTTCAGAAGTTACAGCAGCAGATATCTGTTTAGTAAGTAATCTTTCTTAATCCATGTTCAAATAAGGCTAAATTCATAAAAGCCAGATTGAAACATCTCTTTGGCTTATTGACATGAAACCATCCGTAATCATTACAATAACAGACATAAATCTGTTTTTTCTCTTCATTTTAAGATTTTATAACCAAATACAGATAATATGTCTATAGTGTCTACATACATTAGTCCCTATGTTGTGTATGCATTTCACAAGCTTCCCTAGTGACAGCTGGCAGTAAAGTTAGGGCTTTTTATTCTAATAAAGTCCCACATTCTCTTACAGAACATGCTTTGTTTCTCACTTTAGGGATGGCATTTCCAAAATCTAGCCTGGTTTGGGGAACTGGGAGGAAAGAAGACTTCCCACAGGAAATTTAAACACAGCCATGGAGAACATATAAGGATCCCTGGCAACCCTTACATCCATTACGCTGGCCAGGGTCCCAGTTTTAATCCAGCTAGCTATTTTAAGAAAACAAGATCACAATGAATACTGAGCCCACGACTTCTGTACAGCAGGTGGAGAAGGTCGTCAGAAACACAACCTGCCTCAGTGAGATTCGAGGTGCGAGATAGACATATAAGAACTTGAATATTGGAGATCTATTGTTCCTCAAGTTTGTCATTTTCGTCGCTCAATTACACCTGCTGTAAAGGCCTGAAGGAATTCAACTGAGCTACAAAAAACAAGAGCGCGTGTTTGTTTTGTTTCATAACTTTTATGGAACAGAACTGAGGAACACACTGGGTCTGTACAGACCATCTGGGGTGCAGAGGAACAGTTCTGGGAGAACTTCTTTTATGAAGCTGAATCAGCTCACAAAGTAGAAAACTAAATAAAGGACCAGCTGGAAATTCAAACACTTCAAACAGGGTGTAATTACAAACTCATTAGTGTTACTTCAGTATTTTTTAAGGAACTTCTATTACTCCTACACTTGCTCCTAAGCATCGTGGGACTTGTGTGGGTCCCAGAGCAACAGCCTCTCTGAGAAACGTTTGTGTTTGTAGGTGGAACGGCGAATTTACGAGGTCTCATCAACTAGCTAATAACACTTTAAATCATTGTATATTTCAATTGTATAGATTAAATTTATAAAGTGTTTAAAGCCTCCCCCCCCCACCCAAAAAAAAAAAAAAAAACCAACATGCTTTAAAATGTCTAAAAGCAACAGATTTGCAACAGAAATAAAAACTAGAATAATGGAGTATTCAAGTGGAAAAAGCACAAATGCAGGTGGCACGCAAGACAAAGACCATAAAAGAACAGGTGACAATAACACACAAGCATAAAGAATTCATGAGAAAACCACGTATTACACCAGTATTCTGAACTTTAGGCCAACGGGTGCATCTTGGACTGAACAAATATAAAGATGCCCTTGCAGAACACGTGTCCGCTTACGTTGTGCTTACAGGAAATTCCTATTTGTCTTTGAAATTAAACTGAATGGGCGGGACAGTGGCACGTTAGTCTCTCAGCGCTGGGTATTCCCGGTTTGAATACTGATCTGGGTGGAGTTTTCATGTTCTCCCAGTGTCTGCATGGGTTTCCTTCCACATTCATAGATAAAGATAAATGCTCTAAATTGCCCCTATAGTCTGTGTGTTTGTGTGAGTGTGCGCCCAGTGATAAATTGGCACCCTGTCCTGGATGTATCTGCCTAACACGTGAAATAAATGTTTGCGCCCGAAACGTTCTTCCCTGGATGGACATGGGGAACCCCCCACCCATGAACTAAGTAGAGGAATAAGCAAAAGATAATGAATGATTTTCACGAAATGAACTATTATTTCTTGTGTAAATTAAATAAATAAATAATTTCTGCCACTTCTTTGGTAAAGTTTGCACAATAATCTTAGACAATATTCCTCCCGGCAACACGGTGGCTTAGTGGTTAGCACATTCACCTCTTAGTTCTGGGGATTCCTGGTTCGAATCCCAATTTGGGTGGAGTTTCCATGTTCTCCCCATGTCTGTGTGGGTTTCCTCCGGGTTCTCCAGTTTCCTCCCACAGTCCAAAAACATGGATTACAGGTAAGTTGAATGCTCTAAATTGCCCCGTATAGTTTGTGTGTATGGATGTGCAAGTGAGTGTGTACCTAGCGATGGATTGGCACCCTGTCCTGGGTGTATCTGCCCAGTGCCCGAGACCCCTGCAACCCTCATAAAGGAATAAGTAGATATGAATGAATGAATATTCCTCCCATCCACATCTGTATTCCTATCAAGGTTATTTCCCAAAACGCAGGACAGAATTCGACTGGCCTTTTTAATAAAGCAGGTTCTCTGCATTTGCAAGATTTTAACATTTAGAGTGGGCCGCAGTGTCGCCCCTATTGACATTCACAGAGTCCTTCTGAAATCGCGTCCGTCTATTGGTTTATTAAATCATGAAAGGTGTCGGGCTGCAAAGAAAATGTCTCCATGAACTGGAAAAGGTCACAGAATGGTACCTCTGCATTTTTAAGAGCTGAAAGCAGACTGGGTGTAAACAGGACCATAAAGAGATCGGGATGAAAAAGATGTACGTGTAATTAGGAAGATCATCAGATTAAATGAGGAACAGAATTATTCCAGGTGTCTGGCAGGAGCAAAAAGAACCCTCACAACCTGACCAAATCGAATTGCATATGAGCTAAGAGGCACAGTTCTGTCACTAGGAGCAATTTGGAACACGGTAGAACAAATAAATGAACAAACAAATGACCTTTAGGACACACAGTTATGAAAAGGCATATTGAAATGGAGCTCAGGAGTTAATTCAAATGAAAATCAACATGAAGTGCCAACTACAAGCTGCACTGCCAATTTTAGGATGAGGGCAGCTCACTCCCGGGGTTATTATGGTGTGTAATTAAAACACTAAGGTCAGAAGCTGCCCGTCAGCTCCAGCTGCACCTCCACCTGCACATGAGGGGGGCAGCCAGAGCGCAGGGCAGCGGGAAAAGGGGCATGAAGCAGGGCATGAAGCGGCGGGCAGCAGCTCTGCCGACTGATCATTCCAATTTCGAATGAGCACCACGGAATGATCCAGCGAAAAAACCCAGCAATACCACCACAGTGCGCGCGGACTACAAAGCATTAAAACCCCGAGGTGACTGAACACCAAAGCTTTCAATCAATAGAGGTTCGCACTGAAGGCCACTAACGGCTCCAGCGGCACCGCAGCAAAGCCCCCCAATACACAGAATGACCTCCTACCTGTTCAGTCATGTTGAAATGGTACTCCTTTAGGGTTTAAGGTTCCAGGTCGTTCCGAAAGCAAGCTTAGGAAAACGGAAAGCCCGTTGAACTGAGCGAGGCGTGTTATTGCTCCAGTCTGTGTCGCTTCACATTTAACAGCCATCGCAGGGAAGCTGAGGGAGCGTGTGCATTTTCGTATTATAGAAAACAACGCTGAAAAGGACGTAAGGGACCGTCTAGATTTTCGCAGACGGCAATGAGTATGAATCTACATTTACATTACATTTACATTTAGTTATTTAGCAGACGCTTTTATCCAAAGCGACTTACAAGAATCCCAACTTGGTTGGGATCAGAACACAGGGTTGAAACAGGACCCTCTCTTTTTCTAAAGAGGCACAGTCATGCAAGAACATAAAATGACCCACATTGGTGCTACATAGCTGGAAGCGTATGACTGTTTTTTTTTATTATAGGATTAAAATAGCATTTTAATAATAATAATATGTTCAAGTATTATGATAACTGTATGTGGGCATTTACTCGCTGCCAAACTAGAACTGAACATTCAGACTTTTGCTCATTGTGCATGTGACAAAACTGATGTACTATTGCTGATTCATCCCCAGCTGTTTCATCTTAATTATTGCACAGCAGATGTGGAACATTTTAGACATTGTTTCAGAACAGGTACGGCTCACCCCACATTTGTTATTTAAGTTTTTACCTTCTTTCTTTTCTGTTGATGAATAAGAAACATTACGCACAATTAAAAATAACTTTGTGACTCAGACAGATGTCCTAATAATATCTATGATTAAAATTATGTGAATAAAAATGAACATTAATTTAGATCTGGAAAAACTTGATGGGTTTTTAACTACACTATGCTTTGTGTTCTGCTTAAACCAATGTGTCACGCTGTAATCTGTCTAACCCAGCAAAAAATTGTAACTTTATGTTCAAAACTCAAAACATATCTCTTCCATTAGTACTTGACTATAGGGTAAGATTTGTGGCAATTAAAAATATTAAATGAAAGTGTATATAGTGTGAGTATGGTTTCCATGCGGTTGCTGCCTTACGAGAATTTATCATTCACTAACTTTCACAATGCTTTCTCTTCGTTTCTTTGAGTGTTACTGAAAGCCAACAAGTTGCACTTTGGAATGACCTTATTATTGTATCATGTTCTTGATCTGAGTTTGTTCTACAGAATGAAATGTCTGAATAAGTGCTCATCCAAGACTTGTGACTACAAACTTTTTTAAAGGTGTTGTATAAAATAAATGAAGTAGGAGCGTAAAGTAATTACAAGGTGTAAGGATGGAACTGAAGGTGATGAATCAGAATTGAAGGAGGTTCCACTAGAGATCAGTGTGCACCCTTTATGACCCGGGGCAGGACATACAGCGTAGAAACAAATCAAAGCAGCGGCTGTAGAAACACCAGCCAGCAGCTGTGTTTAAATGTGTTTTTAATGGTCTAATTGTGTACCGCCATGTGAAAAAAGTATTTCACTCTGATCTTTAAATTAGTATTTTATATTTAGGAAACTTTGTCCTGCCTAATTTCAAATATGGCAATGATAATTACATCCAGCATGCCATACTTTACTAATAATTCTACAATCTATAAAAGGCAAAGCCCTCGCTCACTAACTCATTAATAATTCTCCCACTTCCTGAGTATCAACAAGGCTGAAACTTGGCCAACGTGATTACCTATCATATCTTTGGAAAAACTGATAAGTTTTTACTTCACTGCGTTCAATTGTTTATTCACTATCGCCATCAAACGCAACACCTTGGATTGATTGGGGTCTTCATGAGTATCTACAAAGCTGAAACTTGGCTCCATCATTCCATATTGGGTCCTTGGAAAACATTCTGTTTTCCACATTCTGAACATTTTCTGTTCCATAAAAAAGCAACCGTGTGGACACCGTAGTCACAACTCACACTATATTCATTCCACATTTTTATTTCAGAATTGAATGACCACAAACTTTACTCTATAATAAGAAATACAAAGCCATCATTCATTCAAAAACAATTGCCTTTCATCTTTGATGTTGTTACCAAGTTTTCCCCTGTAGTGCAGCATGGGTATTCCACTAGTTTAACTATAATTTAATGATTTTACAAAGGTACAACCTATAAGGTTTGGACAAAAAAATGTTAAATGTTGCCATAAAAGCAACAAAACAGAACATCATAGAAAATACCTTAGCTGATTAAATGTCCACTGGACACAACACATTTCTGAAAACTGTTGTGAATATTTTTTTGAAATTACCTTCTGAGTTGTTACATGAGTCTGTTGTCTTTAAGATGCCATGATCCTTCATGACTATATTAAGGCAGGGGAGAAAAGTTGCAAGATCAGCTTAAGGTTGTTGATCCAAAACAAGCATTTTATGCTGAGCTAAGAACTGATCCCTCAAAAATTGCACATTGAGCTGGTGTGTAGTTATGCTACAAAATCCATTTTCTAGTCTCTGAACATTGTGGCTGTTTAAAGCAGTCGAACTACAACAAATGCTTTAAAACTTACAGGTAGAATGTGGCACTCATGATTGACTGACAGGAACTTATTCTTAAAAGCATTGTCTTGACCTTTGATTTCTGCAAGCAGCATTTTTAGATTTGTGCTGAAGAAAGTGATTGTCATTTCACTGACTGCCTTTTCAATTTGAAATCAGACTGTTAACACCAAATCTCATCTCTTGGAAGAACAGATTCTGGTTGAACTAGAATGTAATCTTTAAAGATTATCACTGGAAAAATCATGAACAAACTGAAATTTAAATACAATTACAAACAACTGCACACAAATGTTGAAAAGTGATCTTGAACACTGTGAAGTATTATAAGTATCTGGGGGTGTACATAGCCAAAAATACAGAAACCCTCTGCAAAGAAAGGCCAAAGTTGCTTCAGTTTGCTTTTTGGGAGTTTAGGTTTAGAACTCTGTAAAGCTACTTTGTGACAACACACCGTTGTAAAAACTTGAACTTGTCTTTACTTTTTGAGACATCTGAGGTCCTTCAACATCTGCAGGACTATGCTCAGGATTTTGTAGTGGCGAGTGCTATTTTTTATGCTGTTGCATGCTGGGGCATCAGGCTGAAGGTAGCAGATGTCAACAGACTTAACAAATGTAAGGCCGGTGATGTTGTGGGTGTGGAGCTGGACTCACTGACAGCAGTGTCAGAGAGGAGAATGCTGTCTAAGACGAAAGCTTTTAAGGACAAAGCCTGCCACAGGACACAGGAGCAATGAGTGGAGGAGATCATTGCTGCCTGTGGCCATTAAACTGTATAACTCCTCACTCATTAATTGTATACAATCTACGTAAGTATAAAGTATATGTATAAGCACGGTGGCTTATTGGTAAGCACATTCGTCTCTCAGCGCTGGGGATTCCCAGAGTTTCCAAGTTCTCCCCTTGTCTGTGTGGGTTTCCAATGGGTTCTAGGGTTTCCTCCCACAGTCCATGGATTCCAGGTAAATTGAATGCTCTAAATTGCCCCGTATAGTGTGTGTTTGTGTGTGTGGATGTGTGGGTGAGTGTGTGCTCAGCGATGGATTGTGCCCTGTCCTAGATGTATCTGCCCAGTGCCCAAGATGTTCTCCCCTGGATGGGCATGGGGAACCCCACAGCGACCCTAGTAGAGGAATAAGCGGAAGATAATGGATGGATGAATTTAATGCCAGTAACACAATGCAGTAATTTTACTCTTAAACACTCTTAAAGAGCGTGAGCCATTTAAGAATTAATTTTAAAATTCAAATTTGACTTGATGTCGTTTACAATGTCTTACAGAGGGAAATGAAAGTGAAAGGGGCTTAAAATTGTCAAATTGAAATATATTAATTAGCATGCTGTTTTAATTCATTTTATGTGAATCAACAAAGCAACTTAGGAAATATGTTGAAAAACTTTGGTGGCTTAATGGTTACCACTTTTGCCTCATAGCCCTGGGGATCCAGGTTCGAATCCCGATTTGGGTGAAGTTCCCATGTGTCCGCATGGGCTTTCTATGAGTTCCTCCGGTTTCTTTCCACAGTCCAAAAACATGGATTTAATGTAAATGTTCTAAATTTGCCCTATATTGTGAGTGTGTTCCCAGCGATAGATTGCACCCCCCCCCCCAACCACCCTGGTATAGAATTAAGAAGAAGATAATAAATGAATGTGTGGTCAGACATACCTCTAATGTTAAGGTGTTGGCCTTCGTCTTCAATTTGCTCCACGTCAGGAGAATCTGGGGGCAGAATAAAGTTGTTGTTTTTTTAATAATCAGAAAAAGAAGCACACAGAGCAGTGTAGATCAGTAAACTCAAAACAAGCAGTGACAAAACCCAACTCCTTAAACAATGCACTGTTTGAAATGCCACAAACTATCAAAGGACCATGTGGTTCGAAGGTGTAACTGCCGTCTGCCATTCTCTTACTTCCCCTTACTTTACAAGTTGAACACACACAATTAATTCTTGCTCTTTAGGGGACTATCTCTCCCATGTTACCCACCTGCAGCCTCATATGATGTCAGTACCAGGGTGCTTATCTATTTAGAGCAAACTAGAACTCATGGACCTGGTTTTATGATCCTATTACAACCAAAAATAGTTATTTTATTTAAAGTCAGCACAATCTTTAATAAGACATGTGTCGTAGCAAACTGGAGTCAATAGGAAAGGTGAAAGGTGTGGAACATAACCACTTCACCCACACACAACTCCTAATGCATTATGAGATATTTACGGACAATTTTAACATATAAGTTATAGATCATACCGCTGAATTCAATAGGAACCCTCACCAAGGTTCAGTTATATCACTGAATATTCTAATTATTTAAAATATCATTTTTACAATATACTCCCAATGAGCAAGATGACGCAAAAAAAAATCCTGTATTGGTTTCCATTAGATGAAACCCTTGTGAGGATGAGCATCAGTGTCTGGGAGTTATGGAAGCCCAGATTTCCTTGATGCTTGCTGTAAGCTCTTTTTTGTTGGTTCTCTTGAGAATACCTCATAGATTCTCAATTGGGTTTAGGTCCGGCGAGTTGGCTGGCCAGTCAAGCATTGTGATGACATGGGTATCAAAGTAGGTTTTGATGCTTCTGGTAGCATTGGCAGGGGCCAGCTCTTGATGGAAGATGAAATCTGCATCTCCATACATATCCTCAGCAGAAGGAATCTTGAAGTCCTCTAAAACATTCTGCTAGACTGTTGCAGTGACCTTGGATTTAAGAAAGCAGACATTGCACCCCAAATCATGATTGACTGTGGAGATTTTACACTGGACCTCAAGCAGTTTGGTAGATGATTGTGTCACACTTGGTTTAAAACATTCATGCCCTGCAAAATTTAGGTTTCAGGGTAAAGGTAGCTGATTTGAATATTGAAGGGTGCATGTTCCTGACGTTTCTGTTTTCTAAGGCAGCAGTTTGAGGAAGACCATTTTCAGTCCAGCATGATTATGGGGAATAATCACAATGTGCACAAAACCAAAGTCTTAAACTTACTTAACGTCTTTATAATAAATTATTTTCCACTGGATGGATACTTTTTTCCATCCAGTGTTTGTAGCTAAAATAATTCCTTTTTTTAAATGGACACATTTTCACAACTGGCATATATTACAGTCTTTAAAAAAGCTTAAAGAATAGTGGCGGCAGTTGTAGCAACAGTGGGACCGATATATTAAGGCGAGTTTATTTAGAGAGCACACTTCATACAATAGCAATCTAAATAGCTTTACTGAGTAGTAAAAATAATAAATGCCATTTAAAATGATTAAAATAGTGCTTTCAAAAAGAAAAGTATGAATAAAATAAAGCAATTAGTGCATAAAAGCAAAATATATGAAAAGATGAAACAAAAAGATTAATAAAATAGTATAAGCAATAAAAATAGTGAATAATAATTTAAATTAAGCTGTTAGCTGCTCAAACTGGAAGGTTTTTAGTCTGCGTCTAAAGGCAGGGCTCTTTGAATGTGTTCATTTAGCTGGTTCCATTTGAGAGCGGCAGAATCTCCCCTCTGGGGCAGAACTTATGGAGCAGTTCCTAAAGATCTGAGAGTTCTGTCCGGCTCATATCTCTGTAAAGATGATAAATACACTGGTCCTACACCATTAAGACATTTACAGTTGTGTTCAAAATAATAGCAGCGTGTTTAAAAGATTGACTTAAGGACAAAATCTTTAGAATGGTTTTTATTTCCATGAATTGGCATCTTTGCACACTGTTTTCGAAACCAAAACATAAAGAGAACTGTAACTGTAAAACTGTAAAAAAAAAAAACATTGGCCTGTACAAACTCAACCGACGCACATTTCATTATTATTATTTGGCATTCTTGTGAATTACTAATCTAATATGTAGTTGAAGAAGCAGTTTTTTAGAACTGCTTCACATCTGTCTTGCATAGAGTCAACCAATGAAGAAACGCCTCAAAAATGGCATCTTTGTTGTCACCCCACAAGTTTTCTATTGGATTAAAGTCCAGGGATTGGTCTGGCCACTCTAAAATCTCCTTTATGTTGGACTGGACCCAAGATTTTGCTCATTTATTGGAGTCTTTAGGGTCGTTGTCTTGTTTAAACATCTATTTCAAGGGCATTTCCTCTTCAATATAAGGCAACATGACCTGTTCAAGTATTCTGATGTATACAAACAGGTCCATGATCCCAGGTATGCGCCAAACAGGCCCAGCACCATAGTAAGAGAAACATGCCCATATCATGATGCTTGCACCACCATGCTTTACTTCCTTTTAAATAGTGGGACTTTTCGCTAATAGATTAGCTTCACACAGCTGTCTTCTAACTGTCACAGTACTCACAGCTAACTTCAGACTGTCTTTGATCATCCTGGAGCTGCTCATTGGCTGAGCCTTTGCCGTTCTGGCTTTTCTTCAATGTATTCAAATGGTAGTCTTGCGTTTTCTTCCATGTCTTTCTGTTTTTTCTTTCCATTTTAAAGCATTGGTTTTTAACTTTTTAGCTGAACAGCCTTTTATTGTCAGCACTTCTTCATAAGTTTTACCCTCTCCAATCAACTGTTTAATCAAACTTCGCTGTTCTTCAGAACAATGTCTCAAATGACCCAGAATTAAGGGCAAGCACATTATGAATGCTAAGGTTTTTTTAAGAATCTACTGCACCAACTGGTAGATTGTTTACCATTTGGTAATATAATATACGCCAACAACAGTAATTAATCTGGTTTATCATATTGGACTGCCAATCTCTGTTTCTCGTTGCTTTTCCCAAAGAAAATAATCTCTGTTTTCTTTTTATTTAACTGCAGAAAGTTGGGTGCCATCCATTTAGTGATCCTGTTCAATGCTTATACAGAATGAGTCAACAGGACCAGAGTATAGCTGTGGTAGGACAGCCCATAGGTTTGTAGAATCTGGCCAAGAGAAAACATTTATAAATTTAATAAAAACAGACCGAGATCAAACCAGATACAGTATGTCCACATACTTCTGGCAATATTGTGCCTAGGATTTGTCTATACTGATCACAGTTTTTCTTTTTTGAATGATACCACTTCTTTCTTATTTACTTATTTACACTACCTTTTTCCAGATAGGCTTAAAATTAATTTTTGTGTTAATAGTAAATGTGCAAATTCACAATTTCTCTAAACCAGCCAGTTTAAAAATACTCTCCATATATTTAAGTTAATATATTATACTTAATATATTTAAGTTGATTTTATGTAAGGTTTTTTTTAAGTAGATATTTTTAATATGAATATCTCATTTTTATCTTATTGGGTTACAAAGTTTCCATCACTGATGGTTTTGCAGCATTTCTAAATCTACATTTTCAATTCTTTCTCTCTCATGTTATCAATTTTATATGTGAAATTAATTTGTATACTTATTTCTGAATACTTATTCCAAGATTAATTTAAGCTCATAATTGGGTTATTAATTGTTCATTTAAAAATATCAGTTTTGCATTTAAAACACTGTGTAGACATATAACACATTGCAAAAAATGTGGTTTATAGTCCAGTTTTAGAACATTAATTAACAAATTGTATTATTCAAATATTAAGCTCATGCCCAAACGAAAAGGTATTAATTATTTTACATCAAGTTAATCAAACATCTGTTAATTTATAATATAAAGTGATTTATTTTAATTTATTACTACAACAGTTGTGCTCGAGTTTTGGATTTATAACATGTTTTATAATAAATCGTTTAAACATTTGCGGTCAGTATAGTTTACATTTACATTTGGTCATTTAACAGACGCTTTAATCCAAAACGAATTACAAATAACCCACTTAATGGTTTGGGCCAAAACACAGGGTTACATACAGAATCACTGTTTACAATAATTGTATTCAGTACATGTAATATAAAGTACACAAAGTTGCTTTAAGCAATATTGTTGTTGATCATATTAGTCATCAGAAATAAATGGGTTGTATTTGAAATCTATATATTTTTTTATTCATTATATTTTTTTAGATTTGAACCAAAAATTGTCTGGTATTGATAAAATTGGTATTGATATGATAAAAATGATAATAACTATTATTGTTTTGCTATAATTATGTATTGTTTTACATTCATTGAAAATAAAAAAATAAAAAACATAAAACGTATTTCTTTCACAAGCACTTGCTATAGGGATTTTTTAATTTATTTATTTTTAATAAATAACGGATAAATTTAGACATGGTTTTTCCATAGTTTTCTGACTTGTGTTGTTTTGTTATTTGTAAATCGCTTTGGAATAAATCATCTGCTAAAAGATGCAATATTTACGTGTCTTGTCCAATCAAATTAGTTTTTGCACAAATTCTTGGTGCAGGACATAGAAAGAAACACCAACAATGCAACAGAAGAAACAAAAATAAATACAGCAGTGTGCAAATGTGCGGTGAATGACAGGGAGAGTTAAAGTGGTCGTTATTAATTCAACTGATGAAACACTTTTAACACTTTAATATTGTCACTATTTCAATTTCCAAAGAAATATATTTTTGCACATAATTAATTGCTGCATTACTGCACTGAATTCATAATTGATAGGATTTAAATTGCATTTACCAATTTTTTCTTATTTTTTTATTATTGTTTCTTATTTTTACTATTCTATCTATCTTTTTTTACTGTATCATTACTGTGTTGAGGTTATGTACCTGCTACTGGGCTGTTAAAATTCCTTTGGAATCAATAACGTGGAAAGTAGCTGTGGAGGTGCCGATTAGTCCGAGTCTTTAAAGATCTATTTTGTATTTTTGTTTTAATATTCTTCATTATTTGTACTATATATTTGTTGTTATTAATTAATGAATCCTGCGGCCTAACAAAAATATCAAAAATGTACCTGATTCTAAATCTGTGGCTGTTGTTCTTGGACTGCTTCTCCCACACAGACGCCTCCAGTCCTGGAAGACGAGAAGTCCAATCACATTGAGCCCAAGTCCGATGGAGCCGACCACCAGCACCAGGCCCGGCCGGTCGATGGCCTCCGGCTTGGCGAGCTGTTTGAAGGCCTGGCCCGACACGGAAAGGCGCATGGCGAACAGAAACACTGCGTTCGACCATGCACCCAGCACCTCCACCCTCACCAGGCCGTAGGAGGTGCGCGGGGAGTAATTGCGCCTACGGACACGTGCAGCCAACAGACCCACCGACAGCGAGATGACATCGGAAAGCATGTTGAAGGAGTCAGACACCAGAGAGATGGAGTTCCCGATGTAACCCGCCACCAGCTCTGCCATGAAAAACATCCCGATGCTGGACAGCATGAAGATCAACCGGCAGCTTTTCCCGCTATAGCGACCCATGACGATCAATACACGTTCAAATGAGATGATGTTCTAAAAACGATACATTGTTTTAAAGCCTGTGAGGATTTGTCAAATCAAACTGGCGGGGTTACAGACTGGTGGGCTAATGATGGCCCGGTTCACTGTGTGGCCTCTCAGCTAAAGAACTGAGATGAAACTGAGACTAAATTGTTGTAGTCGGATGATAAGCACAGCCGTAAAGACGAACTTTGTATTAGACACGTGTGTGCTCTTTGAATCTCTGTAACAAAAAATACACGACCATTACACAACATGTAATAAACTTACTGTACTACAAATAATCAGTCTGACATATTACACGCATGGGTGTGTGTGTATGTAGGGAGGTGTGGTGAAGAAAACATTACAGCCTAGACCAGTGTTTTTCAACCTTTTTTGAGGCACAGAGCATTTTTACATAAAAAAAAATCCTACCGCACACCACCATCTAAAAAAGTTACCTAATGACACATTGTAGCTTAATGCATCACATATAATAATTTAATTTCTAAATTTTCTCCGTGTGAAACCTCTGCCTGTTTAAATGAACACAAAGCTGATATCCTGGC
Source organism: Xyliphius kryptos (assembly GCA_025769995.1). Classification (NCBI taxonomy): domain Eukaryota; kingdom Metazoa; phylum Chordata; class Actinopteri; order Siluriformes; family Aspredinidae; genus Xyliphius; species Xyliphius kryptos. Next base: position 8,620 of record JAOUQT010333997.1, on the reverse strand, counting down.
AGGGATTGAAGAGAGGCACACACGAAACTCTTCCTCAACTGCTCTCAGTCTCTCTCTGTTTTTAGTTTTCATAAAAGTCATCCTTGAAAATGCTCATCTTACATAGACATGTTGTGGGAAATAGGTGCAATGTTGAAATAACCTAATTTCCTGATTGGTTTCTATAGGGGTCTTTCATAGCCAATCCTAAGTAGCTTTAACCACTTTAACAAAAGTGGGCGGGATAAACTCGTATAAAATCCCAATCGGGAGAAATAAATGTTGTACATGTAAACCATAATTCAGAGGAATAATTCATACATATGGGTGGCTTAGTGGTTAGCACGTTGGGTTTGAATCCCGATTTGGGTGGAGTTTCCATGTTCTCTCCATGTCCGCTTGGGTGTTCTCTAGGTTCACTGGTTTCATCCCACAATCCAAAAACATGGATTCAAGGTATTGCTCTAAATTACCCCATGTAGTGTGTTTGTGTGTGTGTGAGTGAGTGTGTTCCCAACAATAGGTTGAAGCCTGTTCCTGGTTGTATCTGCCCAGCGCCCAAGATATTCTCCCCTGCATGGGCATGGGCACTCGCCATGACCCTCATAGAGACTAAAGCAGAAGGTAATAAATTAATTTATACATATGTACAAACTGCTTACCATGGAAAGCTAATATTTTAACCCATTCTTTAAGCATATAATCGAATTATGTAACAGATTTAAAGTATTTGTATTATACAAACACAAATCTGTCTAAAACAACACTTATAATATTTAAACTGTAGATTGGGTTCCAACTTTAAAAAGACGAATGTGATGATTGTTTATGACAAAGACGAAAAAGATATGCTAGTTAAACCAAGCACCGGTGCGTGGTTGAAGCTTAAGGGGCTAATTATTTAATCAGCCAACATTTTGGCACAGACAAAGACACTCCAAATTATTTGTAGTGGCTAAAAAAAATTTGACCAATCAAGTGAAACTTGAAAAGTGGTCAATTTCCTACAGCACACAAAGCACTGAGCCGAGGCCTCAGAGTAAGCAAAAGCGCATTTATTACATTATATTGAAGAATCACACATTGTTATGAATGTGAAACGTTCAGAGGTATGCATTATTGTCAATAATGACTCGGTCTGTAATCTTGGTTTCTCAATTGACAATCATCTTAAACTTTCAGATCAGGTCACTAAAACTGCCCGTTCTTGCAGATTCATTCTGTATAACATCAGGAAAATCAGATCTTTCCTAACAGAACAGGCTATTCAGCTGCTGGTCCAAACCCTCATCCTATCCCGGCTTGACGATTGGTTCAAATCTCTGCGGCTTGACTCGTGCTCAATCAACCAAAGCGAACTGATGTCACTGCATTACTCATCTCGCTCCACTGGCTTCCTGTAGCTGCTCGCATTCAGTACAAGGTACTGACTCTGGCCTACAGTACAGTATCTGGATCTGCCCCCACTTACCTGCAGTCGTAAGGCTGAGTCACTTTTATGTACACAATACATCTTCAAGAAACTTCTCAAAACACATCTTTTCCACAGAAACTTGTGATAAAAAATTATTTAAAAAATAAGCCAGATCAAGCAATGCGCAGGGTTGATGGTAGCTATTTTTTCCCCCTTAAACTACTCTCATTTGTAAGTAGCTAATTGTAAACGTATGTCATGGCTGGACAAACAGCTCAGCCAATCAGATTTAGGGACCAGAACTACGCGTTTTATGAATGGATTACAAACCAGCAAACAAACAGGTTTTTGAAGCTGTTGGTGCTTTGAGTCCCATAAACCTTAAGGTGTGGGATCCTTCAAAGGTTTGCAGTGGTGCATAAATCTATTACTCCACCTCAGTGCTTAAAGCAGAAACGGTTGAATTAGGCCCAGACACACATGGAGACTCATTAATAGTCTTGGTTATTAATGAGTGTCATGCAAACCTGGATGGGCCAGATAGATGGAGTAGGGAATTGTTGCTATATGGCCATCATGTCCCAACAAGGCTTCAGTGTCGAAGTGGTGACGGAGTTATTTTTTGGCCGACGTCATGGTACAAGAGCCTCGATGGTGTACAATATTGTTTTATATCATGGGGCAGAGGTATAACTGTACTCTGCTACATGTCGGGCCTAGCAACACCTCATTCCCGGGATTTATTCACAACAATGCACACTCTCAAGTGCATTATTGCTTTAGTAGCTGAGTCTATTGGGTTTTGATTTCAGTGAATGTGACATTTTAATGCTGTACATTTAACACATGAAATTTTTCAGGTCTTTATTTTTTTTTGTGCTTAATAATTTGATACAGTGCATTTTAAGTTCTATTTTGCGAAATTATCTTTGGGAGGTTTGATCAATATAATTTGAATGGTTGATACAGGTCCCTGTTTCATTAGAAAGATTCAGTTTGACCTTCATCCACAGTAGGGACTCTTTAGATCAGTGTTATTAGACATTATAAATATCAAATAACTAAATAAGTGCTGATAGTCAGAGTCCTCTGATACATGCTGTTAAATCTGATTATAATGTGATGTCATTTGCTCGGATGTGTACGTTGTGTGGTCAAAGATGTGGTGATTACATAAAGATGCTTCTTAATTATTTTAATGATTTTTTAAAGTTTTTTTTTAGGTTTTGTTATGGGCCTTTTTTTTTAAAGATTCAACAAACGTTTTATTTTAAGTGCATCAGGTTTGTCAGGTTCATTTTATAATAATACAGTTACCATATCTCTACTGTACCTGATATCATATCTCTTTTTTATTATTACTCGAGATAAGGAAAGTTGATGTATTACTTTCAAACATCTGTATCTAATTTACAAACTTTTATTACTGTTATGTGTCTATAAACGCTATCACTTTAAATTACACGATTCCTTTTTATTCTCTCCATATTTTTCTCTTTTTATGTTAAAATTTTTGATTTATCCAACATTAGTTTGTTTTTTTAAGCTTTAGATTTAAATTTAAATACTAAACTATTTATTTTTTGCCAACTTCTTTTTCTTCTAATATTTATTCTTGCACAAATTTTCTAGACATTTCTCATCCTGCATCTTTTTACGTACAATATTGAAATTTGGCCGTATCGTAGTACCCATAGCAACTTAGGTTACTGAAGCCATATGGCAGTTGTTTTTTTTCCATGCCCCCTTTTTTAGGGCATTTTCCCCATAGAAACAACTTAACAACTCTTCTTTGCTTTTTGGGTTTTTAAATTTGTTTACAAACTTCGGTTTCTAGCTCTTCTTCTTTTTATTCTGCCACAAAAAACTTTTAACATTTCTCGTCCCACAGCTTTTACTGTACCGCGTTGAAATTTAGTCATATCGTAGAAACCATATACACTTAGGTTTCTTGTGCTTTTTGAAGAAATATGGCAGGTGGTTTTCATGCCGTGCCCCTTTTTTGTTTTGTTTTTTCCCCCTTACGAATCGTTTAACAATGTTTCATCAGCTTGTTTTTTGAATTTCAAACAACTTTACATCTCTTCTTTGCTTTTTTTTTTCATGTATCCTTTTCAAGCCAAATTTTGAGGTTTGTTCACAAACTTCAGTTTTTAGTTTTTAGAAAATTTTGTTCAGTTCAGTTTCTAGTCAATCATTTAAAAACTACAAATGGAAGTTCATGAACAAACTTAAAAAAGTTGTCTGGTAAAGGATGCATGTGGCTAATTATTTTTTTTTAAAAGCAAAGCAAAGAAGAGGTGTAAGTTCTTTCTTAAATTATTTAACTGGAACTTCAATATTTTTTAACTCTTATATATTATTATATACACACATTTTTGTCACAAATAATCCATATATAGGTGTAAGGGGGGTTATGTTTAAAAGTAAATCCACTGACAGTTAAAATGCAGACCAAAGGAGATGAGTAATCATTTGTATATTTTGCTGGAGGTTTTAACTAAATAAGCAGCAATTACAGAAACATATGCAATTTCAATATAAATGTGTGCATCATTGGTACTGTTTAAAAAATAAGGCAAAATTTAACAGTTTCTGAAAGAAGCAGTGATTAGTTGTGGCTGAAGTGGAAGAAAATGTTATGGGCTGTGATACAAGGCCAAAACACCCAATGAAACCAGGGTGCACAACTGATGATGTGTGGCATTTGAGACAAATCAGATGGTCGGCTCATAACCCAATGCAACACAAGAGGACATCCCAGTTGGAAAACATCTTAAGGGTAGAGACTTGGCATGTCCTCTCGATAGTGACTGGCATGTCGGTATTGTGTTGGGGATGACATGGGGCAGCTCCACCCGTCTACTCCTAAAAAAAGTGCTATTTAAGTTAATAAAACTAAATATGAACTTGAACAAGAGCATTCTTATCTGTGATGTCCAAACATAGTGTGAACATTCATTTCAGGATTTATTATTTTAATAAAAAGGTTTTTATTGTTGTTTTAATCACATACAAAAACAATGTGAAATAAAAAGCAAGAGGGGAATTACATACAGTACAAGTCAACCAGATCCTTTGCTGATTCTCTACATTGAACATCTGTTTTCTAGTTTGTTAGTCCCATTGATTTTCTGTTGTCTTTTGCTAGGACCATCACAGAACAGGTATGTTTTGGGTGGTGGATTTTTTTATTGTCACTTCTGCGGTGACACTGATGCGGTGAGGGGGTTTTAGTGCAGCGGTGCTGCTGTAGTTTTATTTAAATACCTCAGTGACATGCATTTGGATTGGAATGATGCACCAACCAAATAATACTTGCTCAATGGTGGTACTATTGGGGTCCTGATTATTAGTGAAAATAGTAAAGGAGATGTACACAGTATGTACAGTAAGTTCAGTGTTAAGGTTTGTTCAAATTTTTACATGCAAACACAAAGTAACTGAAGCAATGTGGGTCCTTGAGCAAAGCCCTTAAACCTTGATTGATCCAGGGATTCTGTATGGAACCCTGTGTTCTGACCCCAACTTTTAAATAGGATACTTGTAAGTCGCTTTGGATAAAAGCGTCTGCTAGATGACCTAATGTAAATGTAAATACAATGCGATAAATATAGAATGTAAACACAAGAAGAGTTCAGACAGTGTAATGAGAAAACTGATAAAGATGTGTGCATATAAGGTAATATACTACGAAACAAGCTTATATCATACAAGATTATAGCACTTACTGAAGTCGTAGCAATGTACAGTGTAAAGTACAGTGATTAGCAGCATTACGCGCAATAGCACAGCACCATTGGATCAATGTGTACAATGTGGCATGCAAAAAAAACAAATAGCAAGATGTAGAGTTTTAAAATGAAAGTTTTGAAGTAAAATCAACTCGTCAGAGCTGCGCTAAAAATGTGTATTAAAATATAAAATAAAAATAAAATACATAATAGCTCACTTCCTTTAATGAACTTTTTCGATTTTGACAATGGGCTTAGGTGGCTTGAAGGTTATCATTTTCGCCTCTCAGCGCTGTGGATTCCTTGTTGAATCCCTATCTGGGTGGAGTTTCCATGTCCTCCCCGTGTCCGTGTGGGTTTTCTTTGTGTTCTCCGGTTTCCTCCCACAGTCCAAAAACATGGATTCCAGGTAAATTGACTTCTCTAAATTGCCCCATGTAGTGTGTGTTTGTGTGAGTGAGTGTGTTCAGCGATGGATTGGCGCCCTGTCCTGGGTGTATATGCCCAGCGCCCAAAACTTTCTCCTCTGGATGGGCATGGAGAACAAGCAGAAGATAATGGATGAATATTGTATGTTATTAGGGTTCTACATCCATCCGTCCATCATCTTCCGCTTATTCCTCTAGTAGGGTATTGGTTGGGTTCCCCATGCCCATCCAGGGGAGAACGTCTCGGGCGCTGGGAGGATACACCAATCCATCGCTGGGCACACAGTCACACACATAAAAAAAAAAACAGGGCAATTTAGAGCATTCAATTTACCTTGAATCCTTGTTTTTGGACTGTGGGAGGAATTCGAAGAACACGAAGAAAACCCACACGGACACGGGGAGGACATGGAAACTCCACGCAGATCGGGATTCGAACAGAGAATCCCCAGCGCTGAGAGGCGAACGTGCTAAGCCCCTGTGTCTGCCACCTTAAGGCTCTAGTGCTGTGTTTCCAAAATCTACTCTAAATGACACTTGAATAGAACAAGAACGGTCCTAGGGTCCATATGTCTAAGGATGGTCTGGTCTGATTAATCACATTTTGTCATGTGAAGGGTGGGGTTCGATCAGGACCGATTGACGGGGGGCTCCACATCAGAACATAGAGCTCAAAAATCTGCTGCTAACATCTTAGTGACCAATCCCACAGCTCACCTTCAGGGGTCTAGTGGAGTCAAGGTCGCTTGCTCAATACTGGTACCGTTGCGTTACAATAAAAAAAAGGAAAAAGGTCTTCAAATTCAGGCAGGGCTGCTGTGGCATTTGCATGTTCTCTCCTTGTCCACGTAGGCTTTTTTTTAGAAGGTTGCAGTGACAGTGCTGATGTTTCAGAGTCAAGAACGTTGGCCTGTCAACGGGTGTCGTTTGGGGTATGCCTTTAAGCAACGCCCTTACCCCTCCTATTAAATGTTCTCATGCCCATCCAGGTGAGAACGTCTCGGGTGCTGGGCGGCTACACCCATCCTTTGCTGGGCACACCTGGATGGGCATGAGAACATTCCCCCACGACCCTGGTATAGGCGTAAGCATTCAAGATGAGATAATGGGACAGCTACACTTACAAGTGTTATAGATCTGTGTTAAGGGTGCTGGGCTATCAATCCAAAGGTTGTAGGTTCAAATCCCAGGTTCATTCAAGTTCCATGGGCAAGATCTCTTATCCTTATTGCCCTAGGGGTGCTAAAAGGTCGACCCCGTGTTCTGGCACCAATCACCAAGTTAGGATACTTCTACTAAAGTCACTCTAAAAAAACAAAATCCCTTCATTGTGACCCTATTTTTTCCCAAAGTGTAGTTACTTCTGCGACTTCTGAATTACCACGTTGTAAATTTTTACAAATGATTCCTACGTTGGACATTACGGTGGCTTAGTGGTCAGCACGTTCTCCTATCAGTGCTGAGGATTCTCGGTTTGAATCCCAATCCGGGTGGAGTTTAAATGTCCTCCCCGTGTCGGTGCGGGTTTTCTGAAGGTTCTCAGATTTCCTCCCACAGTCCAAAACATGGATTCCAGGTACATTGAGGGCTCTAAATTGCCCTGTATAGTGTGTGGCTGTGTGAGTGAGTGTGTGCCCAGTGATGAAACGTTCTCCTCTGGATGGGCATGGGGGAACCCCACGTGATGCTACTAGAGGAATAGATGAGTGGATTGCTATGTTATTAGGGTTCTACATCCATCCATTTTCTTCTGCTTCTTCTTCTAGTAGGGTCATGGTGGGGTTCCCCATGTCCATCCAGGGGAGAACGTCTCAGGCGCTGGGCAGATACACCAATCCATCGCTGGGCACATGCTCACTCACAGCCACACACTACATGGGGCAATTTAAAGCATTCAATTTACCTGAAATCCATGTTTTTGGACTGTGGGAGGAAATCGGAAAACCTGAAGGAAACCCATGTGGACACGGGGAGGACATGGAAACTCCTGGGCTATCAACCTGAAGGTTGTAGGTTCAAATCTCAGGTTCATTTGAGTTCCTTGGGCAAAATCCCTTATCCTCATTGTCCTTGGGGTCCTGAATGGTGGACCTCGTGTTCTGACACCAATCACTACGTTAGGACACGTCTACTAAAGTCGCTCTAAATAAAAATCCCTTCATTGTGACCCGATCTTTCCCCAAAGTGTTACTTCTGGAGTCTGAATATCCGAGCTGGGAGCGCGGAACCCACACACTTGAGGTGGCATGAGTACATTGGTTTTGGCCGGCTGATATCCTTTACATCGGGACGCGCTCAGCAGAATCTATTTATGAGTAATCTGCAACCTGACACGGATCTCTGCAAAGACACTTACTCGGCTTGGATCAGAGGTTCTGCCAAGATTCTCCTAAACACAGAACTCCGGTTCGGGACGCTACCCACGGGGGAATGAACCTAATTAAGATTGCGATACGGAGAGGCCGGACGTCTCGCGCTCAGAGGTTTTCTAAGGTCAGGCCCGGATTTCCACACAGCGTTATGATTTCCCTGGGAAAGCAACCGAGGTAACCGTGTCCTTGAAAGCAGACAGCCTCCCTATCTGGTGTAGAAAGAATCTCCATAAAAGATTTTTTTTCCTTCTTTCTTCCATGTTTGATAAATCGCTCTGGTGGTGCAGGTGGGAAACCGTTCAAAGAGGTCCAGCTGTAAAAACAAGTGTTTCGAAGAACGCTATAAATAGATTTCCAATTTCTCCGTAGGTCCCATCACACGGAGGACGATCGGATCCAGAGAAGAAAATAATATGACGGACCAGATTGTACTATTGAGCACCAGAACGAAATGAATAGGCAAATAACTTCCAGCGGCGTCCCATACGTTTCCAGTTAGCGTATGGATGGGGAGAACATGCTCCACTGCCAGCGCTGGCTAACATAGTAGAACATTCAGTAGGTCTGTTCAGTGGCAGCCCCTACATTTCACACCTGGACCTTCAGCAATGCTTCGTCTGAACAAATCTGCCCGTCAATTCCTATTTTTTCATTCATTATCTTCTGCTTATTCCTTTATGAGGGTCGCGGGGG
>JAOUQT010333963.1:0-13250 GCA_025769995.1 Xyliphius kryptos | reverse complement strand
GTTTCCTCCGGGTTCCTCCCACATTCCAAAAACATGAAGGTAAATTGAATGCTCTAAATTGCCCTGTATAGTGTGTGAATGTGTGTGGGACTGTGTGAGTGAGTGAGTACCCAGCGATGGATTGGCTCCCTGTCCTGGGTGTATCTGCCCAGCGCCCGAGATGTTCTCCCCTGGACAGGCATGGGGCAGCTTAAGTGCCTGTCATCACTGATTACTCTTTAAATACCGGTACACAGATCATTAGCATTAACTTTTGGAAGGTGCACAATGTACCTTTCTCACACTCCATTTTCACCTCCCCTTACAACTTCCACTTATCCACATTGCTGCCACGATTACTTTACACTAGTTTCAGAGGGCATGCTGGGAAAATACGTGGCTATGCCAGGCCCAACCAAGTGAGACAAATACAGGTTTAGCACATGCTTACCATACATACTATGCAAAGCACCAGATGATACCTGCAATGCACAACTGACTCATTCAGACAGAAACATAATGCCAGGAACATGCTTCTCGTTTGCCTCAGAGCATACACCCCCTTAATTAAGCAAGTAAACATAAGAAACAAAAAACAAAAGGTGTTTGGGGGCCTCCCCATGTCATTTGCCTAATACACCCTGGGCAGAAAAATTAGGCTAATGAGTATTTTGATCACATCAACTTTTTTATACATGTTGTCCTACTCCAAGCTGTATAGGCTTAAAAGCTAACTACACATTAAGTAAATCAGGTGATGTGCATCTCTGTTATAAAAAGGGATGCGGTCTAATGACATCAACACCCTTTTTAAGGTGTGCTTTATTATTAGGCAACTTCCTTTACTTTGGAAAAATGGGTCAGAAGAGAAATTTGACAGACTCTGAAAAGTCAGAAATTGTGGGATGTTTTGCAGAGGGAGTCTTGAAATTGTCAAACTTTTGACTCGTGATCACCGACCGAACAATCAAGCGTTTCATGGCAAATAGCCAACAGGGTTGCAAAAAGCGTGTTAAAAAAATAAAAAGTGCAAAATAACTTCCCATGAATTGAGGAAAATCAAGCTTGAAGCTGCCTGGATGCCATTTGCCACCAGTTTTGCCATATTTCAGATGCAATGTTACTGGTGTATCAAAAAGCACACGGTGCGCAATACTCAGGGACATGGCCAAGGTAAGGAAGGCTGAAAAACAACCACCTTTGAACAAGAAACATTTGATAAAATGTCAAGACAGGGCCAAGAAATATCTTAAGACTGATTTTCTTTAAGGTTTTATGGACTGATAAAATTAGAGTAAGTCTTGATGGGCCAGTTGGATGGGCCGGACGCTAGATCAGTAAAGGGCTGAGAGCTCCACTCCGACTCAGACACCAACAGGTGGAGTCGGGGTACTGGTATGGGCTGGTATCATCAAAGATGAACTTGTGGAACCTTTTCGGGTTGAGGATAAAGTGAAGCTCAACTCCCAGACCTACTGCCAGTTTCTGGAAGACACCTTCTTCAAGCAGTGGTACAGGAAGTAATCGGTTTTGTTAAAGAAAAACAGGATTTTCATGCAGGACAATGCTTCATCACATGCGTCCAAATACTCCATAATGTGGCTGGCCAGTAAAGGTCGGAAAGAAGAAAAAATAATGACTTGGCCCCCTTGTTCACCTGACCTGAACCCCAGAGAGAACCTGTGGTCCCTCATAAAATGTGAGATCTACAGGGAAGGGAAATAGTACACCTCTCTGAACAATGTCTGGGAGGCTGTGGTGGCTGCTGCACGCAATGTTGATTGTAAACAGATCAAGCACCTGACAGACTCTATGGATGGAAGACTTTTTCGTAAAGAAAGTTAGCCATATTGGTCACTTATTTGTTTTTGGTTTTGTTTTTGAATGTCAGTCATGTTTATTTCTAAATTTTGTGTTGTTATATTGATTTTCAAGTGAGATGGCTATATATTTGTTTTTTTTATTAAGTTGCCTAATAATTCTGCAATTCTGTAATAGTTACCTGCACAACCAGATATCCACCCAAGATTAAAAAAAAAACAACAACACTCTTTTGGGTTGATTGAGAACATAGTTCTCAATAGTTGTTCAATAATAAACAGAATCCTCTCAAATACAGCTTGCCTAATAATTCTGCACATGTATTCAGTGTAAATTGGCTGCACAAAATTGCCCCATATAGTGTTCTGGACGGGCATGGGGAACCCCACCGTGACCCTAGTAGAGGATTAAATGGAAGATAATGAATGAATATAAATAGTCCTCAGTGTTGACTTGCATGTAAAGTCATGTAAAGCTAAATTATTAAATGTATTCTATAAAATAGATTTTAGAAACCCATAAAAATATAGGTCTTTATGAAGTATGATTCAGCATATTAGCATTTTATTTGGTTAATATATTTGTTTATTACTTTTTAAGCTTAAAGTATCTTTTACACATTGATTTCAAAATCTTTACTTTATTCCTATTAACCTTACCAGACTGTTTTTGTTTTGCCTGTGCAAAGCCCAGAGGAAGAACCATAATTAGGCTACACAGCATCTTACTTGCTTCCTACTTATTATAATTGGGGTTTTATGCCGTGGGGCTGCCAGAAACATGTTGATCTGGGCAATTCCTCATGAAAGTCAATTGTCTTTTAAGTAGCATATGTTATACATTGTCATGTTTAAAAATGTAATGCTGTATGTATTTTTTTTATCTCAAAAGAAAATTGCAACAGATCTTTTAGTCTATCTGAAAAGGAAAATGGTTTGCATTTTATGGATGAGGTGATGCATTCCATAATGCCATTTTACGCTGAGTGAGTTTACGAGCACAACTGTTATTAATCAAGAAAGCAGTTAACAAGCGTGCTTTCATTTTTTTATTTTTGTTTGCCTTGTTTGGAGCAAAAGCCAGACAAAAATAAAAATTATTGCCTCGCATTTATTTCTAGTTTTGAGGGAAGTATTCTTACCACTAACCACATGCTTAAGTTTGGCGGTTCGGGACATTTTGTGCTTGAGGAGCTAATGTGAACCTGTGTCCTTTACCTTTATTTAAAACGGCATTCCTAGAGAGCTATTAACACTACATTGACTGAAGATTTCATTATTTTGCAGTATTAACTTCACCTTAATTTTAAATGTATGGGTTTGTCATTACAACTTTGTGGGACTTTAAAATGTTTTAATGTGAAAGAAAACAAATAAAAGTGTAGGGCCTCTGTTTTCACTATTTTAAAAACTCATTTGCTGAAAAAACATTCTCTCTTTTTGCCAATAAAAATATTTCCCACAATCCAAGATCACTATAATGTTCTCCCTCTGGGCCTTTGAATTAAAAATGGCTGAAGAACAGCTCCTTGGGGTCTATAAATCATAAAGTGAGGCTTTTTAAATAATGCATACTAAAGGGAAAAAAAATGTTGTAGATATTCTGCATACAGTACATCTTGTTTTATAAAAAAGAAAAAAAGAACTACACATAAAACTATGGATATGTTACATATTTGGAACTGCCCTCATACTGTACTGTTTGTGGTTTGCGCTTCAGACAAAGGAAGTTTAAAAGCACATGATAGGAACTGTGTTTCACATCTCCTACCGGAGATTTTCAGCCGAATGCAGCTCCACCTTACAGCTAAAAGTGTAGTGTATATGTTATGTGTGCATGAAAACATCTATAACACTTTTTTGTATTATAATTAGGACACCATAATTGCCATATACTATTATACTTTATATTACAAACCCCTTCTTTGCCTGGCTTGTGATGTTTTCTGCAAACAGTAAAAACTTTAATTTACATGTAACTGGTCGCTTCTATGTATATTTTTTTATTTTTTTTTTTGGAAATAGAAACCGGGTGACACGGTGGCTTAGTGGTTAGCATGTTTGCCTCTCAGCGCTGGGGGTTCCCAGTTAGAATCTCGATCTGGGTGGATTTTCCATGTTCTCCCCATGTCCGCGTGGGTTTTCTCTGGGTTATCCGGTTTCCTCCCACAGTTCAAAAAACATGGATTCCAGGTAAATTAAATACTATAAATTGCCCTGTTTAGTGTGTGTTTTGATGTCTGAGTGAGTGTATGCCCAGCGATGGATTGGTGCCCTATTCTGAGTGTATCTGCTCAGAGCCCAAGATGTTCTCCACTGGATGGGCATGGGGAACCTCACCGCAATCGTAGTTGCGGAATAAGCGGAGGATAATGGATGGAAAGAAATAGAAACTGTATTTTACTGACTAAGAGAAAAACAAAAAATGCCTCAAACAACTTCTAATTCATCTAAATATAAGTTTTCTCTGTGCACAATAGCGCTAACCACTCTTGATGTTGCTGCTCAAACCATGTAGAAGTGGTGAAATATCTTGAGCCGGGTCTTAGTGGTTGAAAGAGTATATAAATCTCCACAGATTCCAGAAGAGTAAATATGTCAGATGTCATGATACTCGAAGCAAAGGTATGCATTTGAATAGGGAACACACATGCACACATACAAACTTTTGCCTTATTTAGAAGATTAATATTCGGATTATTTTTTTCTACAACATTGAAACTTTACTATGCTTTTCATGACATCATCATAAAGGACAACCATAAAAATCAGAATAAAAATAACATAATTATGATAGAGAATTGTAAGAATGTTTCAACATAAGGACATGTATGCTATAATTGCTATAACACTTTATTTGTACTATACAAATACATTGTGAGTTTTTTTTTACAGAATATTGACAAAAATCATGATAAAAAAAAGCATGATAAATAGAATAAATTTGATTATTTGATTATTTAGTTATTTAAAAAATAAACCATTATTACATATCCAAAAGTGACAAAGTATGTAAACATTTGCTTTTGGTACGTAGTGTAACTCCAGCAAACTCTGCAGCAAAAAAATGCACAGAAATGTTTTAAGTAATTTTGATTACATCAGCCTTGATGAATTTTAGTGCATTTTTTTCTGTAAAACAGTTCTCCTGTGTTGTCGGCTTGCACCTATGAATGTTTGCCTTATTTCTTTCCATAATATTTGTATAAGATTAAAGTCAGGACTTTGACTTGGCCATTTCAAAACATTAACATCTATGCTAAACCAACTTTTGAATATTTTTTTCTTGAGATGCAGCTCAGACAGGGAAACAGTTCCAAATCATGATACCATCACCACTGGTTTCACAGATAAGATAAACTTTCTACATTGTTTATATCTATTCTTTATAGATTATGCTTTCATTTTAATTGAAAAATATTTTTCAAACGTTGGCAGCATGATGGCTTAGTAGTTAGCACATCACCTCTCAGCGAAGAGGACTCCCGGTTGGAATCCTAATATGGATGGAGTTTCCCTGTTGTCTGTGTGGGTTTCCTCCCACAGTCCAAAAATATGGATTTAAGGAAAGTGACTGCTCTAAATTGGCACCCTGTCCTGGGTGTATTTGCTCAGAGCTCAAGACGTTCTCCACTGGATGGGCATGGGGAACCCCCATGCGCCCCTTATAGAGGATTAAGCGGAAGATATTGAATGAATGAATAAATTAATATAAAACATTGGTCCAAAAACCTTCTGGCTTGTCAATGTGATCCTTAGCAAACTGCAGACTGTTGTTTAGTGTTTTCGTGATAGTGGACTAATAAACAATAACATGAGCCAATGTGAGAAAACCTTTGGTTGCTAACAAATTCCCTTTTGGGTTCCTTTATAAAATATAATCCTTTACTATTATGACTCAATTTTGGAGGGATCTTTGTTAGTCAGACATTCCTAAAAAGAGGAATGATGGTCTGGAATATCCTCCATTCGTACACATTCTGTCTGACTGTAGATTGGAGGAGATATGGTTTTGTAAACTTTCTCAGTCTGATAAGCATCAACAACTTTTGGATTCTGAGGTTCTCAGAGAACTTAATTGTTTGTGCCATGATACACTTCCAAAAACATGTGTTGTGAAGATCAGACAGATTTCTTTAGAAAAAAAAGACCAACTTCCACATGGTCCCATGATTAATTAATTCTATGATTAATAGAAAGTGAATCCTAAAAGTTAATATACTTTTGTTACTCACAGATGTAGTATTTGTTCATGTGTGCATACAATTAAATTTACTTTCATGATTATTCCAGATCTCTAAAAGCTCATCAAAGGTAAATTCCATTTTTACTAGAAAGGAAGAAAAATGTGCACAGCAAGGAGTTGGCCCTATTCTCTATTAAAGACAGCTGTTCTCCCCTTTCTTGTAGAATCTCTGACAGATATCCTGTGTTATAATAGCAAACTGAGGTGAGGTGACTGAGGTGGTCTTCAAACGTTTAACATATTGCGCTCACATGTTCCTTGTTAATGACAAAGTGCTGAGTCATAAGATACTTTACTTTCTGAGTCAGGGAATAAAACAGAATTTACTACACAGGAAACATAGAACAGCATGCTGAAGAAATAAATAAGAACACTAATTATTTTGTATGTTTGGTCAAGAAAGTCCAGATGTTGCAAAAAGTTACATTTGAAACCAAATAAGGTTGTTAAGCAAACTTTGTGGACACTCTAAACACAATCATTAAACATTAAACCATGAACAATAATAGAACTTTGATTATCTATTTCTGCCAGTGTAGATACTTTTAAAAATTATGACTTTTATCTGGACACAGAATTTGTAAAATTTATTTTATTAGTAAAATCTGAATAAAGGCCATTAGTAATTATTATTTTACAAGATTTTAGATTTGAAAACCATTTAGATTTAACTCAACAAACACCTTTTTTTTCCCCACTGTGTGCAAGAGCTATTGTTATACTGAAGGGGAAAAGGGCATTTCCTACCTCATGGAAAAGTCTTGGAAGCTCAAAATTCTTATTCATTGTCTGACATTAATATTATGCTGTAGAATTTAGGTACATTTAAAATATAAATAAAAAAAATATTTTTTAAAATCAGAATAAAACCTGACAGTCTGAAAGATAAACAATAATTTCACCTTTTCCTTTTTCATTTGGTGATATACAGTTTACACTACCCCTCAAAAGTTTAGGATCATTTTCAAATTTCTTTTTGAAAGAAAAACGCAATGTAATGCAATTCACAAACCATATTTCTTTCACCTGCATACAGGGGGTGAAATAAGTATTGAACACATCACCAATTTTCTCAGTAAATATATTTCTAGAGGTGCTATTGACATGAAATTTTCACCAGTTGCCGGTAACAATTCATGTAATCCATACAAATAAATCAAAAAAGATGTCTAGAAATTAAATTATGTGGAATGGCACAGGGAAAAAAGTATTGAACAAGTTAAGAAAGGGAGGTGCAAAAAGGCATGTTAAGCCAAGAGACCTGCTGAACTCTCACAGTAATTAGAAAGCAATCCTGCCCCTTGTCAGTACTAATTAATATCAGCTGGTTCAGTTCCAAATGATGGCCTAATATCATACAAGAAACATCTCATGATGGGTAAAAGTAAAGAGCTCTCTCAAGACCTTCGCAAACTTATTGTTGCCATTGATTTCTAAATTTCTGATTGTTCCAGTGAGCACTGTTGGGGCCATAATCCGGAAGTGAAAAGAACATCATTTCACCATAAACCGACCACGACCAGGTGCTCCTCGCAAGATTTCTGTCAGAGGAGTGAAAAGAATTATCAGAAGAGTTGTCCAGGAGCCAAGGACCACTTGTGGAGAGCTTTAGAAAGACCTGGAATTAGCAGGGACAACTGTAACATTTGGTGAAAATATCATGTCAATAGCACCTCTAGAAATATATTAACTAAGAAAAATGGTGACGTGTTCAATACTTATTTCACTCGCTAAATCAGATATACCCCTGATAGGGATTCTGTGTGTAACCCTGTATTCTGACCCCGACTATTAAGTGTGAAACTTGTAAGTCACTTCGGATAAAAACATTTACTAAATGACCAAATGTAAATGTAGTGTGTTCTCAAAAAAAGGG
Source organism: Xyliphius kryptos (assembly GCA_025769995.1). Lineage (NCBI taxonomy): Eukaryota > Metazoa > Chordata > Actinopteri > Siluriformes > Aspredinidae > Xyliphius > Xyliphius kryptos. The sequence continues at coordinate 5,329 of JAOUQT010333963.1, read as the reverse complement.
TGCTTTAACGGCATATAAGGCTGGTCCTAAGTGGTGGTGAGCTGGAACGGTTATTTTTGAAGATTTAAAAAAAAAAATATTTATTCAACGCTCGCAAGAATATTGGTTCAGTTAAGCTAGGATGCAGTATGATAATTCACTTCGATGGACAGTTACAGACAACATTTCTCTCACTTCCAGTAATTTTGAAAAATAACCTGGAGCACTGATACAAATGTGAAACAGTCAGAGGTGTGCATTGTTTAACATAATTTTACGGCTGGACAAACACTTCCAATCAGATTTAAGGATCACCTTTTTTAATAATAGGAGATACAGCATTATAGATTTAATATAGAAGACTTGACATGTAATTTATACATTTAGATTGCACAGCATATCCAATGCCTTTAATATAACTTTTAATATAAAGTTACAAAGTAGAAAGCAGCTCAGTCCATATTTTTGGCTTTAATAGTTTATCAAACGGTTCTCTCATCATTACTTTGTTAACACAGATTTGCATGTGGGTCACAACGAGACATCATTTTGAATCAACTTTCTTTTGACCCTATCCCTGGAGTAAGTGTTTAGGCAAAATGACCCAAATATGGGTCTAGTTGTCAGGGAAACATAGCTTGCCCTCCAGTTGACCAATGCTGTGCCGACTAACAGGGTGTTAATGCCAGATACTTCTTAGTGTCTGTTTAATTAGAGATTTGGGTTTTAGTTTTAAAGCTTGTGTATAGTGATTTACCAGGAAACAGGGTCACTGTCACTAAGGAGGGAGGGCTTTGAATCCTTGTGGTAATGGTGGCCCAATTAAGCTTATCATCACCAGAACCAAATCTCGCTGGAACTGCTGTCTGTCCTGCAGACAAAGAAAGACTGAACACAATGAAAAGGCCAAAACATTTTTTTTAATTTTATTTAGCTAGATGTTCAAAATAGGTTAAAATTAAAATGTGAGCTTGTAATATACTTTTGTGTTTATACAGGCAGGGTAACTAATTGGGGTCGCTGACTTTGCTGCAGCCTATCCCAGTATTCATTATACAAGACAAACACCCAGGTTATGTTTTCAGTCTATCAGAGGGGGAGACAGATAAACAACAGCAATTGAGTGTGTGCCCAGCAATAGATTGCTACCCTGTCCTGGGTGTATTTGCCCAGCTCCTTTCCTGGATGGGCTTTGGGACCCCCCTTCCCCCCGCGACCCTCATTGAGGATTAAGCGGAAGAGGATGAATGAAAGAATGAATGAATGAATAAAAATAAAATATTTACGTGAATATTAAATAAACATTTAACAGAACAGCATTCCGATTTCTGACCATCTAACTGATTTTGATTGATACAAATGAAATGAATAAAAACTTTTCAATCTATGTTTTTTAAGCGCATTAACGGCTTTCGCTACATTAGATTCTTTATTGCTTCCTTTCTCATCACAATGGAACTGATTATGGGCAGCGACTTTCCATACATGCAGCTGATTTTAGCGATCTTAATTCTGCTCATGTATTTTTTAATGATTTCCGTCTTTAACTCAATCGTGTTTGATTGTAACTGCTGGATCTGGAAACTTTTTTGTCACATGATGAAGCTAAAAAATGTGCATTAAGTTAAGTTAAGCATTAAGTTTACTTTTACTTAGCTAGAGAAACCCTTAAGGGGGACAAGAAGATTTGTGCACGTGGCGCGTGAGCCCGCCGTTTAAATCCGAAACAAGTGGCAAGAAAGACACAGAATTTTTTGGGAGAAAATCGTTGAACACTGGTGATCTCTGAAGTCACAGAAAACAATAACTGGTTGACTGTAAATAAAACCCAAATGCTCTAGCAGTGACAGACACAGTGAAAACCATGCTGCCACCATGTAAATAAAAATGCAATTCCATAGTAATTGTATTGTTTTCATTCGGAACTGTAGTCATTTTAAAATGAACTATAATTACCTAGTATAATACATAAATCGGATATGCCTCTGTCTCTACACTAAAGGGAATTAAATGTGCTACCCTTCACTGCTGGCTCCATCACTGGCCTATGATCAAGCTGTGTGGGCAATAGGCACCCTGAATAACAATCATTAGCTAATTGGAGCTCTAATGGACGTGACTAGTGGAACTGAGACTGCTGGCATTTCTGGCGTTGCTGTTAATGGCTCAGCTTTAGAATATTCAGTATAACCCTCAGGTCTTAAAATGTTTATGCTGGCTACCCATCGTTGTGAATGCTAATGCTCAGATTAAATGGCTTTGATGTTGCTGTGTTAGAGTTTGCAGTCATGATTCATTACATACATAGGAAAGACTAAATATTTTGTAAGTGAAATTATTAACTTTATATAGAAGCATGTATCTATAACTATAAAAGCCAAAGCCCTCATTGACTCACTCATAACGAATTTTCCCTCTTCCTGATGACCTACAAGGCTAAAATTTTGCATCATGATTTCATACCATGTCCTTGTAAAAACTAAGAACTTCTCACCTTTATTCATACTCAATTCTTTGTTAAGATATTGCCATCAAACGCAAAACGCCACTAGGGTCACTTTGGGTTAAATGTGGATGGCAAATTCCTCTGTGTGTAAGCACAGTAGGCAAAACTGATCACTTTATCACATTATTATTCAGAGTTTCCGAGTTTCCGATACCTGGCCAAGACAGCTCCAGTGTCACATCAGGGTTAACCCGAGTACCTACAAGGCTATAACTTGGCACTGTGATTCCCTATCGTCCTTGGAAAAAATAACGGGTTATCTACTAGGCATTGCTCAAGAGCCCACCTTGACAGCTTTGGTGGACTAACCACTGATGATCCTGAGCTCATCTTATTATTTTATTAAAGTCATGGGGGGTTCCCCATGCCCATCCAGGGTAGAACGTTTTGGGCACTGGACATATACACCCTAGACAGTACGTCAGTCACTCACACACACACACACACACACACCACGCTGCCCAAAGACAGAACCTTTTTCGGTTAAATGTGTTGGACATATTTAATACTGTGTGTCATGTAAAATTAATTTACTTAAAATAAATCATGTCATATTATAAGTGGCCATCAATTCACAATGGTTGGCTGCACGAATGCCCTGACTCGTTTAGCTTGCTTGCAGTAGACTATTGCCTAATAAATCAGTCCTTGTCTTGATGTCCATCCCGGTCCATCAGTGTTCCTATCTGGTTGCTTTATTATATGAGCAATGTAGGCAGGCATTAATGGTTCAACTAAAGTAAAAGTATAAAATTATTTTGTTGTACTTCAGCTGTCATAAACCTGTCACATCACAGCTACAGATGTGATCATAGGAGTCTGTAGCCTGTAGTTTAAATTACTGTATTCCACCATAAATGCGCTTTAATTTTTTTTTAACAAAAATACAATCTGTGCTCTAAGTTTTGCAGAAGTGCTTTAGAACAGATCAGGTTAATTTAAAACCAATTAAAGACAAAAAAAAAAGAAACTCTATCTCACAAGAATCTGGCAAGTAAAAATTTGAGACGCCATGGTCAATAATGTTCAGTGCAAAGTGAACTTGGATCGTGTTAGATGACTAGCTGTTTACGTTTTCATTAAGAAAACGACGGGCTCACGAGCGTTTGTAAGCATATGTGCCAAGAAGGTAAGGATATTTAAAGATCCACAGAAGCACGAAGGGAAAAGGCAATGTTCCTGAAGTATATAGAACACAGCCTCAATAAAACGACCCACATTTTTAAGCACTTGTGTAGACAGGGAGAACTGGGTTTCAAGAACATTATGTGCTTATAAAAAATGTCAGCAGAAATGAACAAGTGCACAGTACATTACATCACATTTTCAGCATTTAGCAGACTCTCCTTATTCAGAGCAGGTCTAGGATGGTCAATAAATAAGACAGTTTAAGGACCACAGGCTTAAATACATTGTTCGAGGCTTGAATCATGGATATAAATCAACCTTCTGATTCATAGTCAAGTATCTTAATCACAGTTGCAACATGCACAATGACACACACTTAAACCTGCTGCTGTGTGGGATTTTTAGCTGGTTTCATACATGTTTTTTGGCTCTGTGCGGATACACCCAGGACATTGCACCTAAACTATCGCTAGGCACGCACTTAATCACACAAACACACAAACTCTTTAGGGGCAATTTGAAGCAGTCTATTCACCTTGAATCCATGTTTTTGGCCTGTGGGAGGAATCTGAAGAAAACTCACATAGTCATGGCGAGAACATACCTCTTCAACTTTTCCATATTTTATCACATTAAAAACACAAACATAAATATACAGTACAGGCCAAAAGTTTGGATACACCTCCTAATTCTAATGTGTTTTCTGTATTTTCAGGACTATTTACATTGTAGATTCACAATAAAGAAATAAAATATGAATGAACACATGAGGATTTAAGTACTTAACAAAAAAAGGTGAAATAACTGAAAACGTTTTATATTCTAGTTTTCTTCAAAATAGCCACCCATTGCTCTGATTACTGCTTTGCACACTGTTGGTATTCTCATTAATTATACTAATTTAATCTTATAGGCACACCTGAAAATCATTTCAGGTTACCACCTGAAAGATCATTAAGAGAATGCCAAAGTGTGCAAAGCACTTATAGGCTATAAAAAGATTTAGCAAGCTTCGTACAGCTCTTGGAGCACTGTTTAATCCATTACCCAGAAAAAGTATAGCAGTGTAAACCTAACAAGACAAGGAAGTTGATCACAGTTAATGGCACGGTGGATGGAGCCAAATACAGGGCAATCTTGGAAGAACATCTGTTGAAGTATGCAAAAGAGTTAAGACTGGGGAAGAGTTGCACCTTAAGGCACGACAACGATTCTTAACATAAAGCCAGGGCTACTATGGAATGGTTTAAAACAAAATATTTTTATGTGTTAAAGTTCATACCCAAAACCAATCGACAATTTGTGACAAGATCTAAAAACTGCTCTTCATCTAATCTGAATAAGCTTGAGTTGTTTTGCAGAAAAGATTGGGCAAAAAAATTCAGTGACTAGATGTACAAAGCTGGAGCAGCAAAAGGGGCTTACACAAAATATTGACTCGGGGGCTGAATACTTTTGCACACTTCACGTTTTCGTTTTTATTTTAAAAAATGTTTTGAATTATGTATATTTTTTTCCACCTGACAATTACCACTTTGTGTAGGTCTTTTACATTAAATCCCAATGAAATACAGTACAATCCAAAAGTTTGCACACACCTAGGTTAACTATTATAATTAATTAGAATCCCAACAGTGTTCAAAGCAGTAATCAGAGCAAATGGTGGCTATTTTAAAGAAACTAGAATATAAAACATGTTTTCAGTTATTTCACCTT
>JAOUQT010333947.1:0-13251 GCA_025769995.1 Xyliphius kryptos | reverse complement strand
GGTTTAGGCTTTGGACTCTGTAAAGCTGCTTTGTGACGACACACTGTTGTAAAAAGCGCTATATAAATAAATTACTTCAACTTCAAAATTGCTTACGAATTCTGTTTTTGAGTTCTCAAAACTTTTGGACCCTTTCTGACGCCATAAAAGTGCGTCCAAATGTACCACCCCACATATTTGAGGTTGAATGTATTTATGCAAATAAGTTTAAATTTGGTGACTATATAAATAATTGTATAACAGCAACCTTTAACCCATACTTTAGACCCCAACCTGTTAATTTACCCATGGTCTCACTGCATGTACAGGATTACACTCTCATTATCTTCAGTTTGTCCCATGCAAGTCATATTTAAAAGACGGAGGCCCATCGAGGTGGATCTGGGCTGAATAGTGGAGGAAGCAACACGGTCACTACTTAAAATGTCACTTTATCATAGTCGTCAGTGGCCAAGAGCAAAACTGTGGGGCGTTACATTTAACAAATCTTGCACAAAGTCTTAAAAAATAAAAATACAGGATGAAAGAAGAACAATGAAAAATCAAACCTTACTTCTCCCAGTTTGTCCAGTTTGATGTAGGTCTCCAGTTTCCCAAAGCCAATTTCAGACTGTGTGAAAAACGGATCGATCAAATTTAGTTTTTAATTAACAATTCATTAATTGATTAATAACTCTTTGACAATTATTCTAATTACAACATTGATACAACTATTAATAATAAATCATATTTATCTTATAGACCATTAAAGACATGACTCATTTGGTTATCCTCATTATGCCCAAATAAGTCAGCTTGCAGTTTGTAATTGCATAAGAAAAGCTCTGTACTAAAAAAAATGTCAGTTTGACGTGTGAAAGACGCTAAAGTTTTATTGCCGAAAGCCTGTTACAAAAGGTTTTTTAGTATATTATATAATTGCAGGCAGCTGTTTCTTCTTTATTTTTACCTCAGTCAGCAAACACATCCCCCAGATACATCCAGGACAGGGCGCTAATCTATTGCTGGGCATCTTAACAATGCGTAACAAAATATATTACTTTTTTTATTTTTTTTTTTCAATAAACTGTATTTTGTAATTTGTAAAAACTGTATAGAACACCAGTTTATCAACCATTTTGCTTTCAATAAACGCACTTAGCAATCAAACCTTGTTCATTATATTATGTTTGTAAGCGTTTTCTAAAAGCAATAAGGCACTTGAAGTTGCGCATTATTGTAAATAAATTTCAAGAAAGAGATGTAATGGCCCTCGTGCCAAGCACCTCTTTCCTGGAATTTTTTTACAATAATGCGCAACCTTATTGCTTTAATAATCATGAAATCATATCAAAATCAATGGTTTTATCCTTGCTATGTGGTATGTTTTTCTTTTTTTATATATTTTGCACTTCAACAAAATGTAGCTAGGTGTTAAAATAGTTATGATTTAACCGACAAACATGGCTACAGGCTAAATTAACATCCAATCTACCACCCTTACACACTGTGCTGATTGGTTTAAGAAACTGCCAGTCAAATGATGTCAATTCAAAGTGAATTAGCTTACATGTAGCGATATCATTATTAAAGACTATTCAATAATATCCAATATATGAACATCCAGATTAGTGTCACATACAGTATAGCGGGTCTATAATTGTTGCTATTATTATTACTATTAAATAAAAAAAACATATCAATATGCAACACATTTACCACACGTTACCAGTGAGGCGCGACGTAGCTTCCGACTCAGAGGTTTATCAAACGGGGGGCTGTTCATAGCAAACTTTTCCAGGTAACCCTCCGGTAAGCGAATGTCCACTGGCAGTGAGAGACGCTTATTAAGATCCTACAGGAGGAAATAAAGGCAAAATGAATCCAGCCGCATGAATAAGATGTGTTCTGTGACAACAATCAGTCAACTGTGCAGCTTGATTTGGGGCTTGTCAATGTGTCTGCAACAGGAAAAGTACACCTCGCCGCCGCAAAGAGCGTAAAAGTCATGTACTAATTCTCTAAATTGTTCATGGGTTTGTTTTGAGGGTTATGTGTAAACCAATCAGAGTGTCACTTGCCATTCCCTGTAAGAACCAAGTGCGTTCTGACTTTGGCGGATTGTTATTTCAACGGTGCAGCTACCTGAACTCAATGCGCTGTTCCTCTACCATTTTACTGTGAATGGAGAACACACAGTATAGAGTAAACTAGAAACATTTAATCTGAATTCTGTCAGGTCCAGTTAAGGGAAATTGTAAGACCCAGATCCAGACAGTTATAATTTCTAACTTGTGTTGTGATTTAGTGCCATCGTAGTTCTGTCAGCATTTTATGTCAACATTTTATGTCTCAGTTTTCGCTGTCGACTTTTCTATTTTTAGAGCAGGCCATCTGAATGAGGTTTTTTTTTTGACTCAGTTTATCCTCTAACTGCTGCTTCTGTACCTCGCCTGTGCATGGACTTCTTGGTTGAGAAGCGCATTTGGTAATCTTATTACACTTACAATTGGTCTGCGAGTTAACTCCACAGCAAAGCCCATACTGTCAAGATAAAAGTTAAAAATAAACAGTTCAAATAAAATCAATTGTCTATTGGTTTGGGTCAGCAGTGAACAAATCACTTACACAGGCACTTTCTATAGGATTTTTTTTATGATGCATCCGTTTTGATGATACTACTGTGTAGCTGATTTCTTCTTAACCACTGACTGTTTTTCCTCACTTGTAAGTCGCTTAGGATTTAAACGTCTGCTAAATAACTAAATGCAATGTAAATGTAACAATGTCTGTGTCCGGACTGCGGTCTGCGTATTAGTTACCTTTAGTCCAAACCATGTATGCATTCTATGTACAAAAACAGTGAGTTCTATTCGGCGTTGTGTTGATAATTCACTGCCAAGATAGTAATGAATGTCCGACTGTTAATGTCTAAGTTGTTTTCAGTCAGCGGTGCAGCGATCACAAATCGCCCGCAACTTCAGTCTTATAAATGTGCTTTTTATGGCTTAACAGAATAAATAAATCACTAAAAAAACAATAACCCACGCAACTGAACGCTTCACATGCATATAAATGCACAATATAAAATATATAGTTTTTTCAAAGGTTTTTTTATAAACTGCGTTCTGTGATTTGGCCACTTAATAGCAGTATTTAATTGTTAAATAAACCAGAAATCATTTAAAAGCGGTCGGGGTTCTTTTAAAAAGAGGACTGGATTATGTCGCATAAAGCAGGTTTATTAGCAATTTTGCTTTCTGTCATGAATTTATGAATCAAAGCTTGTTTTTTATCAGTGTGTTGGTAACCATTACGAAAGCAATAAGGTACAAGATGGCGTGCACACACCCTTGTGCATCATTGCTTTAGTAGCCTGCGATAAAGCACAAAGAACTACAAAAAAAATCTATGTAAAAAAGGAAGAAAAATAAAAACTAATTAAGTAAAAATGTACACGACTTCCTGTTAGGATGATTTTTTTCAGGAAGAAACATTGGAAGGACCAAGGCTCAGTGGGGACTGTAATTGTGACACTAAAAAACGTTTTATAACAGTGTGCAGTTTCATAAAACTTTTGTGGTGTAAAAAAAAAAAAAAAAAAAAAAAATTGGCCCCGGGCATCTTCACTTTACTGACTTTGGCCCTCTTCGCAAAAAGTTTGGACACCCCTGACCCATGTTTTCCATCACCAAGACAGCAATACACAAGAAATCTACCTGAACACACCCAATTTCAAGAGGACCACGCCCATCATATATTCATAAACAGTGGTATTTAACTGAAGAGCTGGTTGTGCCACTTTAAACATTGTTTTAATAACAGGTGTTTCAATGTAAAATGAACTCAAAATACACCTGCAGGTTGCATTTCATAAAATGCAGCAGTGGAATCTTATGTGAGGACGATGGATCATTTTTTGTAGTTTGCATGGGAGAGTCAGTGTCCGTTACCTCGCTGGAGATCCGGCGCGAATGATTGTTGCGCATTCGGACTCTGATGGGACTCTGAACCTCATCGGAGGACGTTCCTGAAGCTTGATCGCTTTCTCCATCGGAGCCGATCTTCACGTTCTCATGTACGACACCTGCATGCAGAACAGGACATATGGACACACAGTTGACATTAGCACTCAGGTCTGGGGTAAAGTTTTTGTCGTGATTCATTAATGACACACTGCTCTACCCAGGTAAAAGAATAGAGCTGATTATATTGAAACTGAAGTTAGGGTTTGACAATTAAACATCCCTTAAGGTCCTGGGTTTGCTGCCTGTATGGGGTTTCAGCAGGGTAAATGGTTTCCTATACATATGATGGGTAAACGGCTGATTCCATAAGGTCCTAGCCATTGGGGGAAAGCGCATCAGTGATACCAAGCACAGATTTAACAGAAGGGTTAAATCAGGAAGGACATCCAGCAATCCAAAAAAGGGCAATCTGTGCCAGGCCACATGTGCGGATGTTCTACGATGTGGCTCCCTCTAATGGAAACAAGCTGAGCGTATGGTGAAGTATTGTGTGTAATATGAAGAGCTTTGTAAACATTACATTTAGTCAATTAGCAGATGCTTTTATCCAAAGTGACTTTTAAATGAGATAACACCACAAGTCAGTAGATTAGGAAAAAAAACAGCTACACTATAGTACCATCAACCCTGTGCATTATTAGAGCTGACTTTTTTTTTTTTAATTTTTTTTTTTTAGATGATGGTCTTCATCTAAACAGATATGTCGGTAAGTCAGGCGGATATCCGAATCGGAAAAAAGGCAAATGAAGCAGAGTGTCATCAGCATAGCAATGGTAAGAAACAATGTCACGTTTTTAGCGGGTGGTAGACAATGTGTAAAAATAGAATACAGTAGACATTTTGTTTTTGTTGACTTCAGATGTCAGAGGATGTTTCCGTTTACGCCGATTAAAAAGATGAGCGCGGCAAGGTCGGAAAGTCACCATCCACGATAAGTTCCATAGCGGCAAAAAAGGAAGCGATAAAGACGCTGATGTAACAAAAGACAAAATGCGCTTAAAAAAAAGATATTATAGATTTCGAAAAGTTAAAATGAATCCAGATCAATCAAAAACAGTTAGATGGTGTAAATGTTAATGCCATTTTGTTAAATGTTTATTAACATTAGACTTTTACATTCTTTTTTTTATAAAAGAAGGTACAGTATAAAGCATAAAATACTGTAAATATAATTTATTTGTTACATTTTCAGTATTAAACGCTAGATTTATTTTTTCTTAAACGTGTTCTTAAGTATTTTGGAGTCTCAACCAAATTTACATTGATTTAAATAGATAGAGCTGACTCAGTTTTCATTGATTCCAGATTTCTCGCCGATGGATTATCAACGAAAACAGGGATTGCACTGTACATAGAAAAATAATATTATTGCTCATCTAATTTCGTACTTGTCTTTTATATTGAAAAAAAAGAGGCATGCTTCAGACGTGCGCAGCATTCTCTTTGCCATGGTAACCACCATTCATTTACTGGTTACCCGTGTCTGTCAATTTGTGATGATGCTTGGAGGCGAAATGCAAATATAACCCAGAGATTCGAAATTTTTCGTTCATTGAGGAAAAGTGTTTTTTCAAATAATTAAATTAAATTCACTTTGCATGCATATTTACGTTTAAATATGTTTTATAGACTATAATCTTCATTTGGCTTTCACCCTTTATTTAGCCTGGGGTCGCCACAGCAATGAACTCGCACATCCGACTTGGCAAAGAATTTTACGACGGATGTCCTTCCTGACACTTGCCTCACCTCTACCGTGCCTGGGACACACAGACTATGAAACTACGGGGACAATTTAAAACAGCTGATTCAACTTGAATCCATGTTTTTGGACTGTGGGGAACTCAGAACTAAAAAAATTCTACTCTATAAGTGTGTCGCAACTTAATGACCATGAGAAAATGTGGGTTCCAGGCTGAGACCGGTTGAGAACCCCTGTTATATTACATAAAGGGCATGAGAATGAGAAAGTTTAGTATGTCTGAATAGTCAGTAGGCATAAAATAGTGAGTGATGACCTACTGGCATTTTAACATGAGCTGTGCGATGACATAATTCAAATGGAAAGGAAGCGTGTGCTCAAACTCGGGATGCTATGGGGTCCAAGATCAATGTGTTTTTTTAACAACAGAATATTCCCACTGTGGATTTAACCTTTAATGTCAAATGGTGTCCAAGGTTGTGTGGTTACCACACTTGCCTACTGTGTAGCTTCATCATACACAGTCCATAATAGATCAATTCTAGTACCTACTGTGCAGGATTAGATTTCAGACTCAGATATAGAGCTGGAACTGTAATCACACGTTCATTCAGCAGGTTTTTACATTAAGTGTTTCAACAGAAGTGTTTCAGATAAACCCATTCACCCAGAGAGCCGGTCCGATGAAGAGAAAGGAACGGTCGGTCCAGGGGGTCTCTCCGCATGGCACCGCGCCCCAAACCCCCTGCATAGTGGCGCAAGAATGAGGGGGCACTTTGGGATGCGGGAGGGGGCGCAGGGCAAACCACCGGCTCTGAGAAATAAAGAGAAAGAGACGAGGGGAGGCAAAGAGATAAGGAGAGTGGGCAAGAGCGAGAGATGTTGGAAAGAATTGGATACAGAATGATATGGGAAGAGCAAAAGGAAGAGAGACATGGAAAAAGTGTGATGCAAAGTAAGAGAGTCCAAAAAAGTGAGCCAGAAAAGCAAAGAAGGGAAATTAAAGAGTGAAAAAGAGAGAGAGAGAGAGAGAAAAGAAACAAAAAAAAACCCAAATAAATAAAATGGGACAACAATTGTAAAAGAGCACAGTTTCACAAAAAGAGCAAGAGAGAAAGACAGAGTGAGAGAAATGCAGAGTGAGAAAGCAGAAGAGAGAAAAACACAATGTAAGGAAAACAAAAAATTAAGACAAAAAAGAGTGCAAGAGTGCAAAAAGAGAGAGATACAGACAGAATGATACAGAAAAAGCAAAAATAAGAGAGACATGAAAAAAGTGTCAAAAAAGTGATCCAGGAAGAGCAAAAATGTATAGAGTGAGAGTAGAGAGAGAGAGAGCACAGGAAAGAGATAAAGACAAAACAGAAAGCACAAACAAATACAGTGAGAGACCAAAAGTGTGCGAGAGCACCACATACACAAAAAGAGCAAAAGAGAGAGAGGGAAATACCAAGAGAGAGTGAGAGAGATGTAGAATGACAAACCAGAAAAGAGAAAAGCACAAAAGATAAGGGAAGATAAAAAAAAAAATAATAATTAATTTTTTTTTTTTTAATTTAAAAAAAAAAAAAAAAAAAAAAAAGACAACAAAAAGAAAATAAAAAAAAATAGTGCACCATAGACAGTTATCCAAAACACAAAAACAGCAAAAGAAAAGAACATGAGAGTGAGACACAATAAGAGTTCAGACCAAAAAGTTTGAGAAGTAAAGCAAAAAAGACGGAAAAATAAAATAAGAAAAAGAGACAAAAGTGGTATAGAGAAATCAGAGACCAGAAAGAGAAACAGCGTGAGGTAGAGTAAAATAAATGGAGAGAGAGAGTAAAGATTGTGATACAAAAGAATTAAAAGAGAAAGACCAAAGGAGAGTTATTAGGGAATTATAGATAAATAAGTGAATGTTGTACAGAGGGAGCAAAAGAGAGCGAGAGAGAGAGAGACACAGAGTGAGAAAACCAGATAGCGAGAGAGAGACAGGTGTTGTGGCAGTGCTGCTTGTGTGAATCATACAGATGACAACATTCAGAGAATCAGAAGCAGGACGTCTCACCGTTCTCTCGGGATGACGTCGCATCATCACCACCGTTTTCCGCGAGCTCGGTCAGATTTTCGTCCACAGGTCGAGCGCTGCGCAGACTCATGGATAGACGCCGCTTAATGATCTTCATACGGTCCATTAGCACTCACTTCATTCAGGCTCCTGCAGGAGGAATCACACGACTGAGATCAGACTCAACAAGAAAACAAGAAAATACACAGGGTTTTATCTTACACACTGAATGGGTGCATCACATTGCTCAGCGCCATCATCTACTCCCCAATTAGGGCTGGAAATATTAATCGATTTTATTCGATGCATCAATTATATAGCAAGAGTATCGATTCATGTGTTTATATTGCCACCATTTTTTCCTGCCTATTTTTAAGATCTCCTCCGCTGTACACGGAATACCTCCTCTAAGGCTGAGGGTGGCGCTTCCTCATTATAGTCTTTCAACTTCCCTTACACTCAACTGTTGCCAACTTGCTATATTTAGCGACTTTTCAGACCCTCTAGGGATTTTTTTTTTTTTTTTTGCTAGTGACTTTTTCGGGTTTTCTTCAGTTTTTGTCCGTGAGCCCTGTTTCACATCACTATTAGAGCCAACCCACATCGCTCCACGTCCAAACTGAAACTGAACTGCGCATGCCCAAATGACACGATGTAATTATAAATGCAACAATCTTACACAGTGTCAGTCCGTTACCTCTTCCACGATGTGTGTCTCTATGTAAAAAGCTAAACATTTAGCTAAATAACTAAAAAGATTTATTCACGTAATTTACGTAAATTTTCCGAAAAACCTTTTGAGGTCGGTTGACACCCATAGCGGCCATCTGCAAAGCAGCCGTTTTAGATTTAACTTTACTGTTTTCAATGGGAAGGGAGTCATGTGACATCAAACACAGAGAATTGCAGAAGAATAACAAATGGTGTGCTAATTTTTAACGTCGCTTTATTCATTTTTGAGTTATCGACACACGCGACGTGGAGCAATGATGGATTTAAAGACGACTTAAGGATGTGCTCAAAGTGCTGCCTATTGTGTTGAACTGTCAATGCGATTCTCTTCTCCCACTCGTGACACACCAAGACCAATACCGCAGTAGAAATGCTACCACAGAACTCCTGTATCCGTTGTTTTAGGTGCCCCAAATCCTTCACAGAGTTCATCATAGCCTTCAAATGGCCACAGAGATAGAAGTCCAAGCGACAGATCATTCAACACAATGCAGCACTTGGATTACATCCTTTAGTGGGTTAGTGACATAGCTCCGTGTCAGTAACTCAATAATGAATAAAGCTAAAAATGAGCACCCCATTGTTTTTCTTGTGCAAATCTTTATGTGTTTGATGTGTCACATGCCACATGGGTCACATTTGTGTCAAAATGGCGGTTTTGCAGATGGCCCCCATGGGCGTCACCCAGCCTCAAATGTTTTCCCCCTCCCATGCCACAAATGGTAAATGGAGCAACCACTTTCTCCACAGCATTAATTAACATTATTAATCAACATTAATTAACTTTATTTAATAGTGAATTGACCCGACCCGCAATGTAAGCATTAGACTTATTACAGTTGATCTTGTTGCACTTTATTTGACTCTTTTAATGGAACTACTATTTCTATTTAGTGTGTTAATCACAACAACATGATACAGTAACAAAGTCATTACAAAGTGCAACTTGTTGGCTTTCAGGAACACACAAAGAAATAAAAAAATAATTAAAAAAAAACATTGTCGAAACAAGATAAATGTTATTTTTGTTGAGCAAGCACAGGGGGGAAAAAATATGGAATCACTCAAATTGGAGATAGAAAACAAGGACACACCCAGTCAATTTAATTTCCCTAAACGGACAGTTAAAAACACCTGCAGTCATGACACCTTGGAGGGCTGCTGGACGAAGTGGAGTGGCAAGGACCATGGCGCCAACGAGAAATTTCTCTTGAAACAAAAGAGCGGATTGTGAAACTTCTTGAAGAAGGTAACTCTTCATGCATGGTTGCTAAATATGTGAGCTGTTTACAGTCAGCTGTATCCAAGATATGGACCAAACACAAACAACATGGAATGGTTGTTAAAGCCAAGCGTACTGGTAGACCAAAAAAGACCTCAAAGCGTCAAGACAAAGAACTTAAGGCCATTTGTCTTGAACACCGAAAAATTAAACTAAAGATTAGTAATTAAAACTAAACTAAACAAATGAAGCATTAATGGGAGGAAGCTAAAGCCAATGTATGTGACCGAACTGTAAGAAATTGCCTGAAGGAAATGGGATTCCAATACAGGACACCTAAACAGAAGAGAACAAGACTGCAATGGGCTAAGGAGAGGCAATCATGGACTATGGATGACTGGATGAAAATTATCTTCAGTGAGGAGTCAAGAATCTGCATTGGACAATGTGATGATGCTGGAACTTTTGTTGGGTGCAGTTTCAGTGAGATTTATGAAGAGGACTGCCTGAAGAAAACCACCAAATTTCCGCAGTCCTTAATGATATGGGGCTGCATGTCAGGCAAAGGCAATGGGGAGATGACTGGTTAGTTCTTCTATCAATGCGCAAGTTTACATTGACATTTTGGACAGTATTTTTCATCCCCTCAATTGAACAGATGTTTGGAGATGATGAAATAATTTTCCAAGATGAAAATGCATTGTGCCATGGGGTAAAAATAGTGAAGGCATTCCTTGGAGGAAGACACATTTAGTTGATGTCATGGCCTGCAAATAGTCCAGATCTCAAAACAATTGAAAACCTGAGGTGGAAATTAAAGAAAATGGTCCACATGAAGGTTCCGACCTGCAAAGCTGCTTTGGCAACTGCTATCAAAGAGAATTGGCACCAAATTGATGAAGAATACTGTTTGTCACTTAAGTCCATGCCTCAGAGACTGCAAGCCGTTATAAAAGCCAAAGGTGGTGCAACTAAATAATAGTAATGTATTTTGAATGTTCTTTTGTTTATCTGTTTTTTATGATTCCAGAATTGAGTGATTTCATATTTTTCCCTGTGCTTGTTCAATAAAAGTAACATTCACTGACTTACACAATGTTTTCTCTTCATTTCTTTGAATGTTTTTGAAAGCCAACAAATTGCACTTTGGAATGACCTTATTATTGTGTCACGTTTTTGATCTGAGTTTGGTCTTCAGAATAAAATGTCTGAATGAGTGCTCATCAAAGCCTGGTGATTCTATACTTTTTGCCAGAGGTAGTATAGTGTGATAAACATTGAGTGAATAGAATACTGTTTTTATACCACAATAAAAGGAAAATGATTTTCTTGTTGATTGATTTGAAACTTAATAAATTTGATGTAAAAAATGATGAGTATTGGATCGTATTTAATCAAATCGTATCATTGGGAATTCCAAAGTATCAAAAATGATTGAATCATTGGCTTTAAAAAAACATTTCGAATTGAATAGTCATGAAGGCTCTGATTTACACTCCTACCACAAACAGACTGTTTTCCCGCCTCCGCCTGCACTGTATTAATAGTAATGCTGCTTGCGAAAATATCCACCCTGATGGGCATGGTCTTCTCAAAATAAAGTGTGTTCAGGTACAATTCTGGCATATTGCTATGATGGCGAGGGAAAACATGTGCACTGCTGAGGACTGTGGAACAGTAGATCAAGAACAAACTTTTACTTAGAACAATACCAAAGTAACAAGGTATAGTAGCATGGTGCTCCAGAACAGTTCCGGAATATTCAGGAACAATACTGTCACAAATAAATAAAAAAAGTTCAAAACAGTACAAGAGTAATATGAAACAATGTGTGCACACACTAGCGAGTTACCTGCGCGGTGGAGAACGTGGTAACGTGAAAGTTGAATGAGTGACTGCTTTGGACTTTATATAATTCAAATGAACGTATTATTATAGAGTGAGGTTTTGGCAATTTAAATTCTAAAAGTCTAGTGCGAGTTGTGACTACGTTTGCCACACGGTTGCTTTCTAATGTGAGTTTATCAGTAAGTTTCAAACAAGTTTAGGAATGGCATAACCAAGTTATTAGCTTTGTAAGTACTCACAAAGACCCCAATCCATCCAAAGGGGGTGCATTCGATGGCGATAACAAATAAACAATCGAACATGGTAAATTGAAAACCTGGACATTGTAGGGAAGCACTGTGCCAAGTTTCTGCCTTGTAGGTACTCGGAAAGACCCTGATGTAACACTAAAGGGGTCTTGCATTCGATAGCGATATTAAACAAACCATTGATTAGTTTTTTCAAGGACATGCTAGAAATCCCAATGCTGAATTTCATCCTTGTAGATACTCAGGAAGTAGGAGACTCATTGATGAGTCAGTGAGTGAGAGATTTGCCTTTTATAGATATAGAAAAGAGATACATATACATACACTGTGCAAAAGTTTTAGGCAGGTATTTTTTTTTTTAAAGCTGTAAACTAAAAAGGCTTTCCAAATTTCATGTATTAATAGATTATTTTAACCAATTAACAAAATGCAGTGAATGTCTGCAGGCAACCGTAAAGCACGGTGGAGGTTTACTGGGTGTGTCCCGGAAGTGATGTCATGATTTAGATTTCTTCTTTGCTCACTCATTGTACCACTCTTCAGCCCTTCGGCAAACAAACTGCTTTCTGCTACAGCAAATCAAAATTGAACTCATCGGTCCAGAGCGCCTGCTGTTTTTCTGCATCCCGGTTTCTATGCTTTTGTGCATAGTTAACTACCTTGTGCTCAATCTTGTCATAGAGTATGACCTGTGTCATGTCTTCCAGTCTTACCTTGGTAGTAGAGTTTGGCAGTTCCTCACAGTTTTTATAGCCTCCAAAACAGCGGTTTCAGTTATTGATAGTGTTTCAACTTGTATGTGACAATGGGGAGCACCTGTTTGGTATAATTGGTTGATTATCAAAATCCCAGAGTTTTTGCGAATGTACCTATAAAAATTGATGCTGTTTTGGAGGAAAAGTAGTAACACCCAATATTAATATTCATTCATTCATTATCTTCCACTTGATCGTCTATGAGGGTCGCGGCGGGGTTTCCCATGCCCAATCAGGGGAGAATGTCTCGGGCGTTGGGCAGATACACCCTAGGACAGGGCGCCAATCTATTGCTGGGCACATACTTACACACTCACTATATGGGGCAATTTACCTCGAATCCATGTTTTTGGTATGGGGAATAAAACCGGAGAAAACCAATGCAAACATGGGGAGAACATGGAAACTTCACCGAAATTGGGATTCGAACTGGGAATCCCCAGAGCTGAGGATGCGAGTGCGCTAACCACCAAGCCGCCATGTTGCCAAATATTAATATGATTAAGATTTTTAATTTTGTTTGCTTACTTTGCCTATTAAAACTATTAAAAATAATTTAAGACTATATTTTACATATGTATATACATACATACATACATGGCGGCACGGTGGCTTAGTGGTTAGCATGTTCGCCTCTCAGCGCTGGGGATTCCCGGTTCGAATCCCTATCTGGGTGGAGTTTCCATG
>JAOUQT010333937.1:0-13251 GCA_025769995.1 Xyliphius kryptos | reverse complement strand
TGGCTTCCCATCATGACTCATCTGGCCACAGAACAGTCTTCCACTCCATTTTAAAAGACCCCTGGCCCAGTGTAAACGTCTGAGCTTGTGGAGCTTGCTTAGAAATGGCTTCCTCTTTGCACTGTAGAGTTTCAGCTGGCAACAGCGGATGGCCCAGTGGATTGTGTTCACTGATAATGCTTTATAGAACTATTCCTGAGCCCATTCTGTAATTTTCTTGACAGTAGCATTCCTGTTTGAGGTGCAGTCATGTTTAAGGGCCCGGAGATCACGAGCATCCAGTAGAGTTTTACAGCCTTGACCCTTACACACAGCGATTGTTCCAGCGATTGTTCTCTGAATCTTCTGATGATGTTCTGCACGGTCGATGATGATAACTTAAAAGTCTTTGCTATTTTACACTGGGTAACACCATTCTGGTATTGATGCACTATCTTTCTGCACAACAATGGTGGACTTGGTGATCCTCTTACCATCTTGGCTTCAGAGAGAGACTGACACTCTGAGAAGCTCTTTTTCATGTTGACAGTTGACCTAATTGGTCTTCCAGCAATTTCCTTTTTCCAGCCACTTATTGCTACTTTTTCCAACTTTTTTTTGTGAAATTTTGAATCAACATATTTCTTCTTTAAAATGTTTCATAAACTCATATTAACCATTTGATCTGTCATCTAGGTTCTATGGCAAATAAAATATTGACATTTGCCATCTCCCCATCATTGCATTCAGTTTTTATTCACAATTTGTTTAGTGTCCTAACTTTTTTGGAATCTGGTTTGTACCTTATTGTATTATTAAACGCCTTAGTGACAATGAGAAAAATATACCAATCAAATAATTCCTGCTTTGTGGTGCTACTATTAGGGTCCTGATCTAGGTCCATTTTCTTGGTAAGTGGAACTGATAACATGGACAGTAAGCGGAGCAAAAAGGAGGCTTATCCAAACTTTAGAATGGTATGTCTCTGATCAGTCAAAGCGTAAAGTTTTAGCAGGAAGTAACACATAGGCATTAAAAACGTATCTCATGGTAAAAACAAGAAGAATGATGAAATGCACTGAAATAACAGTGGGAATTGGTTCTAGGCTTTGCTTCACCAAATCTGTCTTTAAGAAGCTTTTCTTTTTTCATTTAAATTATTAGAGTTTGTTTTTTTTTGTTAAAGAAATAATGAGGTTTGTTCCAGTGACTTAACATAACAACGTTATTCCTGTAGTCACATTGCGCCGCCTCAGGGTTGGTTAAATTATCACCATAACACATCAGCTGGTATCTCATGACAGATTAAAAAAATATGAGTTTTAAGTTTCAACCATTCAAGAAATGTCACTGAGTCACGAAACAAATGATTTAAATGATTTAAGCTCAAAGAAAAGAAAAACAGATAGTACACAAATGTGGCCTACTTTTGGCTTAGATGTGGCACACAGATGTGTCCCGAAACGAATGACTACGACCATATTCACAGTTCTTTGATATCATTGAGTTGATCAATCGGGGAGTTGTCAAAACGTCCCCTTAGGTGGATCTCTCCACTCAATAATTTCAGAGAACCGTGGTTACGATCGTAGCCTTTCGTTCCCTTTTATCCTCTCATTTTGAGATCCACCAATGGGGAGATCTTCACAACTCTCCGATTGCGCCGCATACGTTCACAGTGAGGTCTGCAGCCAGGACGGATGGTCCCCCTGGACAGGGCCGGTGCTGGACACATGCCACTGCTCATGGCCCACCCTCATTCTGTCTAAACAAGGGGGGAACAGATTCGAGCAGAACGTGTGTGTGTGTGTGTGTGCTCTCAGCTCTGTGCCGTGGCACTTAACATAGAGTGCGCTTCCTGCGGACGTGGTCAAGTCGTGATGTAACATAGAATCTCGCAAATGTGTGGGGGATGCCCAACATGTTGCTAAACAGATCTGTTCTAACACGACCCCCTGAAAGAACGGTGGAGTGTGCTCTTAAACGTGTTGAAATTGGCAGCCCTCTGACAGAGCATGGCTGGAAATGGCTTCAAACCAGCCAGTGTGAAATTCATAGGCCCGCCGTATGCCCTCCATAAACCTGCATATAAGGCGGTGGCACCCCACAAATGCATGGTCGAAACTGACATGACACGCCGATATAGCCACTAAATAGACCTTAATGGTAAAGAAGGACTTTCCCTTATTAATACGGTCCTGAACGAATGAGAGAATATCAGGCACGGAGTTATTTGCTACTTATTGGAACACCACCTCTTGAACACCTGCCACTTTCATACAACATATTGGTGGACGGTGCCCTGGCCCTGGCCCCCAGCAGGTCCGCGCCAGTGTTGAGCCGGCCTGGTTAACAGTGAGCGCCGATTGCACCACAGCATTCTGTGGGTTAATCATTGCACGTGGAAAAAGCACATCATTTATGTGAGCAGCGGACAGACTGTGCAGCCATGTCCTGTTCACAGCCCTGGTCTCGAGGGTGGCACCCCAGCCAAAATGGAAGCGTCTGTCATCACGACTTACCATGTGTGAACCCACCTGATCGGGCAGCCGTGGAAAGAAAATGTCCTTTGCTTCCAGTGGCTCAGTGCTGTTATGCACGTTCGTGCCAGTGTGTCACAAAATGCTGTCGAGCCCGTGTTGCGGCGCTTGTTGCGCTGAATGGATTCAGGAGGCGGCGGTAAGTGAAAGGGTTTATTAAGAAACACACAGGGAAACCAGAGGAGAACACAATGTAGGGCAAAACGGACAACGCGTAACTAAACCAATGCCGATCTGTCGGCGGAACGGAAACGAGGAGAATATGAAGAAAAAGTCCCTCGTCACCTGACAAAAAGGAACCAATAACAAACTGAATAGTAAATTAACAAAACGGGAGAGAACTGAGTTAATTAACTGAAAATGATAAACAAAACAGGTAAGAAGTGCGGAGAGTTCCTGAAATTGTGTTGAGCTGGTCTGGAACATGTGTCGCTCGCAACGACAGTAAACGCCAATCGCACCACAGCAACAGTCTGTGGGCAAATTGTTGCACGTGGGGGAGCGCTAAAAGTGAAAAGTGAAAAGTAAAAGCCCGAAGTGAAGAACTATGCACTCGTAACACTCACTGCTGTGTGCGAAATGTAAAAGCATAGAAAATCTGTGTGGGGTATATTCTTATACGAAAAAATGCATCTTCGAAATGGACTGATGTGAACCAGTCAGCCTGACGAATGTAGACATGCAGAATGTATAAAACGTTAGCATGTGGAAGCTGTATGTCCTTGAGCATGTGTTCAGAACTCTCAAGTCCAAAATTGGATGGAGGGGACTGTTTTTTATTTTCGTGACTATGAAGAACTTTGATTAATGACCCAAGTGACTTTGGTATGGCGGAGCGTTTTGGATTTCCCCTTCATGTAAAAGGGACGTGATCTCTTCCGTTAACAGTGGAGCAGCAGTCTCGTCTGTGCGACAGCTGATTATTCCACTAAAAGCAGAGGGTTTCAAGGCTAAGTGAAGGCAATAGCCTTGAAGAACCATATTCGTGACCCACTCGGAGGCACGTAAGTCTTTCCATATTTGCGTGCACTGACACAGGGTGTGTGCGTTGTGTCCTCATTCAGCATTGGTGTGCTAGTGTTAGGTGGGGTGTGGGCAGACTAGTGAGCATGTGAAATGGCAACATCTGGCATGGTGGCCAGGCAATGCGCCACAGGCTGGTAACCCTGTAAAATAGAGACCTCTGACGTGGAGGCCAGCTAATGTGCCATAGGCTGGTATGCCTGTTAATGATGTCCTCTGGTGGGGTGGCCATGGGGTTCCGCCACAGGCTGTTAAGCCTGTGTGATGGCGCCATCTGGGAGGGGCAGCCAGGTAATGCACTACAGGCTGGGCAACCAGCGAAGCATGGACCCTGAAATTCATGTTTTGAGTGTGTTATCTGTGAATGAACCTTTATTACACATGGAGGTGTTTAGGCAAACAATGGGTAGTTAGCTTAGTCAGACTTTGTCGAAGAGCTGTGAGACTTGAATCAAAAGCGTATGAGAATCAAAGTACAACATGCTCCTGGGGTTTTATATATATGCTGAGAGAGGTGGGCCAGCCTCCAAGCAATGGGCACGTGTTCTGTCTGTCAAGCCAGTCTTTTACTGGATTTTTCTCCCCATAGTCATCTCGAAACGAGAGAATAAAAGAGAACATATCTAGCTCACATTGGGCAGCGATATTTACATTTAGGCCAAATGTAGCCCATTTTTTTTAACAAATTATCCACAATGGGGGTCTAGTCACAAGTCTTCAGTTCTGTCAGTAGGTCGATTCCCAGTACCACCAGGTACTATGGCTGAAGTGCACCTGGACAAGGCACCTAACAATAACAACATCCCAGGAAAAATGAGGGTTAGGGGTAATACACAATGGCTTACATTGGTAACTTTTGGTGGATTCTGGATGTTTCTCCAGTGTCTTAGTTGTCTGGACCAGCAAGTTTCTATCAGCCCATGACTTTATGCTGCAGTCACTGGATCACAGGTCTGAATTTTATACATGGAGGATCCAATACTGAAATGTCAGGTGTCTTTAAGACAGATGCCTGTATCCTGCATCTGTATGATATAGTTTGTGACATCATCAGTTCCATAAACTAACAACCTACCGAACGCTGTTCAGCTGCATATAGCTGCCTCTAAATCACTGTCATTGTGTGAAACCCTAGCTCTGTAACTTCCCAGTAATATCGTGCTCATGCAAAAACCAAATTCAAAGTTTAATCAGCTTCTGCACTCTGTTCATGTGATGATGGGCAGAGGGATGAAAACTGCTGATGCAGCATGCGCTCCAGAGGAGAGAGGAGAAAGACCCGAAGCGTGTGCGGTGACATTCTTCAGTGTGATAAATGACTTAGGCTCGCACTGCGTGGTTTTAGGCCTTTGAGAATGTGGAATTATGCAAATGTTCCGAATGTGCAATTCAAATGCATATTTGCGTTTCGCTCTCGCTTCCTGTGTGCTCGCATTTTGGGTTTTTGTTCATTTGGACTCATAATTGCTGTGGGAGATAACTGCCTCCCTCACGCACACTGAAGGGGACACAGGTCATTCAGAAACTTGGAAGTCAGCACGTTTGGATTTGACTCGCAGCCGAAATGCCTACCGGCAAACAAACAAACTGGATTACCAGGTACACCTGATTCTGCTTATAAAGAGCGCAGTGAGAACATTTACACCGGCAGAGTGGACAAAACTATTCGGACATCTACATATTACAACTACTGACGCTGTGATGACATTTAATATCTGAACTGTTCGCCTTAATCGCTGTCATTACAGCTTTCATTCTTACAAAATGCTTTCTACGAGTTTTGGAATGTGCCTGCTGGAGTGTTTGCCCAGTCACCCAGAGGGGGTATTAAATTCTGTGCTAACCAAGGCCAAGCCTATGTGAATCCTTAGAAGTGTAGTTACCTGGCTGCAATTATCGCTTCCAGCACTGAGGCTCGGCAGTTTTGATATAGCTTTTTTCAAATAAGGTTGTGTCCGCTATTTGAAGCTGTGGTTTCCCTTTTGCTGTAGAAGCACACGGCTACTGACTTGGGATCAGCAGCATGTTTTTTGGCTGGGTTTAGAAGTCTACCCATTTAGAAGGGGAACTAAGGGGGCTGGGAAAGCCAAACGCCTCACCATTTTAGGTGGCCGCAAGCAGTAAAGCACCATCAGACACATTGTCGCCACGTAAGAACCCAAGGCACAGGAGCCTGCGGCGCTCTAGATTTGTACTTTCTCCTCTGTGCTTCATTTGAGTAGCCAGAGGAGACAGGGGCTTCTCCTAGTGACTGAGCATAGGCTGTGCATATGCTAGGTACACTTATCGGTGCACAATCATACTGAAAATGGCAAGGCCTTCCCCAAACTGTTGCCATACAGTTAGATGCATAGAGTTAAATGATTGCATGGCTAGGTGTTTGATTTGATTTTGTTAACTGTGTGTGTGTGTTTGTGTGTGTGTGTGTGTGTGTGTGTGTGTGTGCGTGTATAAATAGATAGACATCATTTCGATTAATATGCATTAATTCAGGAAGTGACATGTAGATGTTTACAACTACATAACTAATTAAAGGTTAAATACTGTGTAATCTTTTCATAAATGGGTTTTGTCTATGCTTCTGTGAGATAAATATTCAGTTGTGATTAAAGCATTTTTCTCACTGTGGTAATGGAGCATGAAATACAATAACTTCATAATAACAGGCAATTCAGTGAGCGCCAGAGAAAAAAATATGAAAAGAGTGTGTTCGGAGTGTAAAATAATGTTTGCACATTCATTTGGTTTGCCCTCTAATGCAGAAAATTGTTTCATTTGCACGCTACAGTATCTGCATTATTGCCCCCGGGTTATTAAAGGACACTCTCTACAACTTTGATTCATATTCCGGCAGTTTTACTGCTTTTAAATCGAATGAATTTTGTGCACACTCACAGGTCAGCAAAGATTTTCCATTACCGCCGTTTATAATGAGCAATGGTCACTCAATGAGCTGAAAGCAGGGGAAAAAAAGAAAAAGCGGCAGAAGAAAGAGAGCAGATAAAGAGCAGCAGAATGAGATGAGTGAGGAAGAGAGCGTGGCTGAGGGAGGAGGTAGTGAGGCTGACAGTATGAAAAACGAGTCCGTCACTCTGGGGGCCGGCTTGGCATGAGGAGCTAATTCAGCTGCTACCCACTGATGGGTGATAAGCGGCTGACTGCCTTTCTCGCGCTCTTTCACAATTTTTTTTTCACCATCTCTTTCATACTTTTTTTCTTTTCCTTTTTAACATACTCTTCTTTTTCTGTTTGCCTTTCACAGTCTATCTGCCTCTCGCCCTCTCTCTCTCGTGTGCCCGCTCTCTCTTTTACTTTATTTAATGCCGCTGCTCTCTTTATCTTTTCTCGTTTTCTCTCAGTTTCTATTTTAGTTTCAGCCTTCTTTTCTCTTTTTGTCTCGTTTGTTTTAGTCTTTTTATTTCTTTTTTATCCATTGCACACTCCCACTGCTCTAGCCCCTCTTTCGTACCCTCTCTCACTCTTTTCTGTCTTGTACAACCTTTCTCCCTCATGCAAAAAAAGCAACTCTCTACTGCCAACACTCCCCACCTATGTCATCTCGTTTCTGTTTTACTAACTTGCATTTACTGCTCTCACTTTGGGGTGAAAGGATTGCGGTCTACAGGTGTGTGTGTGTGTGTGTGTGTGTGTGTGTGTGTGTGTGTGTGTGTGTGTGTGTGTGTGTGTGTGTGTGTGTGTGTGTAAGCTGGTCTCCAGAGTTTAAGTGTATCTTATCTTTAAAAATTAAGAAATGTCTTATGGTAAGGCTTTGGGAATGGTTTTTTGTGCATGTCTATTCACATGACAGTGATCATGGTGGGAATGCGAAAGTAAAAGAGTGAGAGAGAGAGAGAGAGAGAGAGAGAGAGAGAGAGATTGAGACTGCCCACATGTCTCACTGAGGGATTTTATTTTTCTACACATCAAAGCTAGTGGGACTTGTCTGTGCATTGTATTGAAAAATGTGATCCACTTTAGCATCTGAAGAGCTTCATTTCACCACTCCTGTCAACTGGCATGTTAAAAAACAAAAGGTAAAGAAAGAGAAAACAAAGAGGTGGAAAACAAGTGAAAAGAAGGTAAGGAGGTAAGAAGGTAAGAAGGCAACAAATAAATGTAGGGAACAAAAAAATAAATAAAAGCATGAAAATTAAATATAAATAAAACCAAAACTAATAAAATTAAAGCTGAATGAAGGGATGAAGAATTCTGTCTCGCTCCCTCAGCTCTTTAAATATAAGCTGCTGACTTAGGAAGGCTTTTGCGGAAACAAAAGACCGAAGATTTACATTTTATTTTGGAGAAATCTGGCAGGATTTGAGTGACACTCTCTGCAATTTGCAACTCCTCCACTCGCAGAAATCCTAAACCATCATGTCCAGACTCTTCCCACTCTAATTAAGTTAACAATGACTTTGAAGCTTGTTTAATCAAAACTGATGCCCCAAGCAACCTGCATGCACTTTAACAGATACTAAGAGGGATATATCTATAAACAGTATAAAGGCTTTAAAGGTTAAAACCTGACAACTGAATAAACACTATGCAATTTACGAATTAACACTCAGCACCCATCCCAGCGGCTGCCGGAGCTCGAACTGAGTAATTGTTTACTCTTTTATCTGCTCAGTCGTGGATTATAAGCTTAAAGGCTTTTTCACCATCTTAAGCCCGTCTCCTTGATACAGTCTCAATCAGCTCACTATTTCAGCTGTACAATGGAGATAATGTGTGGCCTGGTCACCACACTTTCATCATGAAGTCATGAAGATTAAAGGCACGTCTCCACGAACACTTCTGATCACTGAGCTTAAGCAGATTTAATTACAACTTTACATTATCCTCAGAGGAACAATTAATCAGAAACATAATTGGAAATCCACTGTAGGCATTTTTTAAAAACCATATTAATACATTTACTATATTTAACTACAAGGGAAGTTTGTTTTGCCCGCAAGTAATTACAGGTGGTTGCTAGGGTGTTGGTAAAGATGTTTAAGTTTTCCAGGCATTTATAAGGGTATAGGTTGAAAGTTGCCAAGGTGTTGCTAGTGTGTCATGTGAGGTTCTTAAGATGCTCCAGGTGGTTTTAGGAGGTTGGCTTAATTGGCTCTTGATGCAGGTGGTTAATAGGTTGCACAGGTATTAGTAATAATAAAGAGAGAGAGAAGAGAGAGAGTGTATGTGTGTGTGTGTATGTGAGTGTGTGGGCAGGTTGGCTGTTGTTGAGGTGTTTCAGGTGGTTGCTAGGGGTTTGGTAGGTAATTGCCATGGCATTAAAGGTAATTGTTATGTTGTTAAAAGTTGCACGGCCTACCTCTTGGCGCTTCCATCGCCATCACTGAGGAATCGCAGTCACATGCCTGCCTGGCTGCCTTCAGCGCCCTCGTTGTAACAAAGGATACTCATTCTTTCTGCGTGGTGTGGAGACACTTGTGAAAGAGGCTCTCGCTCAGCCGGACGGCTGCAGCCATTGCCTTGGGCTGCCAAGTAGGCTGCTTCGTCATGGCCTCAAGGTCGCCACAGTGCAGAGCAATGACACAGAGCAGCAGGACAAAGATGCGCCTCTCTGGGTCGATGCACTGGCACTTCCCTGACCGTAGGTTCCGCTCTACGCATTTCTACGCATCTTTGTGTCTGATTCCCCACACTCTATCCAGCTATCCAGCTGTCACTCATACTGATAGCCCCAAGGTGGCACAGAGCACCCTGTCCCTTTGAGACTATGTTCCTTAATTTTGGCACATCTTGGCCTGACTTACTGTCTTAGGTGAATGGGGAGATTTACCACCCTCACCCAGAGCGACTGGCACTCTGGCCTGGCCCCTGAAAGCAGATTGTTTTAAACTGGGATTTCTCACTGGTGCTTGAGACACTCTCTGTGCCCCATCCGAGCCATTGAAGGACATCAAAAAGCTTTTGTATAAACAGTGCTTTTACTGGCTCTCCCTTCCGTTAAAGGTGTCAGTGATCTGCATGCTTTCTTTGTTTACACCTCATGCATGCGATTCTCCCCAAACAGGAAAAAGGTCTCTTTCAGGCCGAATTTAGCCTTCGTGCCAATAAGCTTCCTGATTTTCACATGTGAGATATTGTAGCTGCGGGCATTTTACTTGCTCCCTTCTTCTCAGCCGAGAATTTGAAAAGTTAGTATCGTTCTCTGTTATGATTGAGTGAAGAGAAACACATAGCGCGCTCTGCTTGCTGCAGGAGAAGCGTATTACGGTCACTGAGGAAGGAACAGACCCCGTCCAATATACATATGCTAAGAAGGGTATTCTTGTCTGTCAAGCCAGACTTGGAGCAATTAGTTGCATCTGTGGGGTCAGGACCGGATGTCCCTCCCATAGACTTCTATGATATCAGAGAATCGATAGTAACCTTTTGTTCTGGGTGGTTGTAATGGCATTTATTGGCAGTTGTTGAGGTGTTGCAGGTGGATTTTACGGTGTGGTTGGTGATTTATAAGATCTTCAAAGTCGTTGTGATGTGGGTTGCTGTTTTTGGGTGTTCCGGATGGTTGCTACGACGTAAGTAGAAGGTTGCTAAGTCATTTCAGATTATCATTTCAGTCATTTCAGAAGCTGTTGGCAGTAAGTTGTGTATGTGTTCACAGTGTTTGCGATAATTTAGGATAAAGTTTTGAGTCAAATGCATGCAGGAATATCGCAAATTTTAAAGTTTTCACAATTTTTTAAGCATCGCTGAAAGTCCCCGTTTCCTGGTAAACAAAACATCTTTGTACTAATGATGACGTAGCTGATCTAAAGGAAGCTGGAAAATGAATTTAATGGACCTCCTCAAGTCCCAGCTTCATTCATCTTTCATTTCCCTCGCTCTCGTTCCTCCTCTGATATAATAGTGGGTATCAGTTAGATATCAGTCTGACACCAGCTCCTAAAATCTCCCGTCAGACTCTGCAGGGCTTCGCCACAGAGCCTTTGATTGGTTCTGACAGCAGCAATTTGATTTTGCGAGAGATAATACCAGCTCACCACTGTTCAGGAGGAAGAATGGGATGCCTCAAGAGGTCCAAGAGGGGACAAAGAAAAAGCTTTTGATAGGATCTTGATGGAGGAAAGAAAGCATTTTAAACATAGTCTACACTGCTTTAGAGGAAAACATCGGCTTCTATACTTATTCTGCTCTCAGTTTCTGCAAGTATGAGGAAAATTGGCACGTCGGTTGTTATCCCTGTCAGACATTTCCCTGTTTGAGTCCAACTTCTTGGTTCTGGAATGTAAACACTCTCAAAGTGGCGCTAAATAGCAAAAGTAATAGAGATGCATACTAATGATTAATGATTGTAGTTCTGGAGTGCACTGATAGCATACACACACTGTAATATATGTGTAAACACAATAAATGTGTTAATAATTTATGAATGAATGAATGAATGACTTGCAGGAAAACTAATTAAAAAATATTGCTCTAAATGTTAATGTCAGTAAATAAACAGCAGCTATGCTTCAAAATTCCCAGATAATGCACTACTGCCAAATATAATACATTATAGTAGTTCATTCTCTTCTAAAAAGAGAAAATTAGATTTTGGAGTGTGTCTATGGAAATTCTTGCTCATCTGTGTGGACCACACCTTTTTCAACTATTAAATAAAAATTTCCCTTTCCTAAACTGTTTTTACAAAGTTCAAATCATAAAGTTTTTCATGGCAGATGTCTATTTCCGACCATTATGTCGCAGAATAAAGGGGACAAAGACTGATTAACAGATAGACTAAGGACTGTAATCGTAGAACTATAAAGTTCATCTATACAGTCAGTGGAACTGATAACATGACAATAGGGTGAATGTAATGTACAGTTGTCTGTGGATGACAATAATGTGAGTATGTTGGATGTGTTTCAGGGTGTTTGATTACCAGCGCGTCCCATCCGTTTTCCCTGCACTGGACCACAATACCAGCCTGGCCAAGAGAGCTCGCTCATCCTCTTCCCGGCAACGACGCAGCCGGGAGCGCTCTTCCTCCAAAAGTACCAAACCTCATTCATCCAACAGAGCTAAGTGTAAGACAACACTCACACATTTACAGCAAAATAATGGGCCAAACCATCGAAAGATGAGGGGGTCAGGGTGAGGGGGTTACTTGGAAATAGTGAAAATCGCTTATATCATCTTAATTTTGCTTTCTTACATTGTGATTTAGTAGCCTGTAGATGGTCTGCTGTATTACAACACTGTGTGACCATTACATCACATTACATGATGCGATTATTGTCTAATGAACAATTTATTATGATTTTTATGCAATAATTAACTTTACCAACAAAGTGTCAGTAAACATAGGAACACTGCACGGTTTCTTTTCAACACAAAATAAAAAAGACAACGTAAGGCATTTGCTGTATTAAAACAAAATATTAAATGCCTTTGTGAAAATGAAAATAAAGAAAGAAATCTGTGTCCTTGAAAGTACAAACTCATATCCAATTGACAGAAAACTATTTTTTTTTCCTATAAGGACAAAGTAAACTTTACTTTTGTTCTGTGCGAGGTTTACCACTTGATCGAAACGCTCTGGCTACCGGTTTAATATGTTTTTTTTTTTTCATTAATGTCTCATGGCAATGTTAAGGCGATCTTACAATCAATTATTTGTCATATTTTAACCATGATTATTCTCAAAAAGATTTACTTTCTCATCCCAAATCCATAACCACCTGTACCATGTACTAGGAAATCAATAAAGTGCATGTGTTTAGCCATAGGTTATAAACATAACCTCTTTCAGCAACACACGGTTTCTCCCCAATAATTGCAAGATGGCATGAAACCAGTTCTGTCACCGTTCCAGACTGCACATTACTCTATGCCAGAATTGTCCTTTAGTGCAAAGTCTCCTATGTATCTGTTAAACGTCTTTGAAGTTGAGTAGTCAGCTGGTCTCTGGAGAGAGCCTCCAGATGGCTCTTTATTAAAAGCCTCTTCTGTGTTGCTTCACCTGCTGTAATGAAGACAACCCGATCAGCGCACACTATTAAACCAAATTAACGGAGCAGAAAGAACGAGAAGGGGTTGCAAACATGCTATTACCTCCTCACATTGGTGAATGAGCTCCAGTTCTCACAGATCAGGGGTCACAATGTTTTACGCTGTGACTTTTATCCCCCTCTGTTGTTTATTCTTTGACTAAGTCTGACCTTGTTTGGTTCTCCTTTAGTTGGTAGACTTGATGTCCACACATTTTTCAGAAGTCTTGTTGGGGTCTGTGATAGGAATGAGGCTGTTAGAGCAGATTGGAGTTTTAGTGGTAAATTGTAGACTTTTAAGGAGTTAACACGTCATAGGAAGCCTTCAATTTTGTCCTTCCTCCCCAATTTGTATTATTATGAACTTAAATAGCAACAGTGCAGTTTATCGTTCACTTTATCAGCTCCACTTATATAGATGGACTAAGTAGTTTTAAAATTACAGCCTGTAGTCCATTTATTTCAGTGCATGTTCTCTAATAATTAAGACTCTCATAGGTATTTCTATTGTTCAGGTGGATATTGTTTAACATTGCAGTGACATTGACATAGTGGTTTTGTGGTGAACATGAACAGGAGTTTTTAAACCCTCTTATTTTTCTTATTCTCAATTAGACTGCCATGTCTGTTTCACTCAACCCAACATAACACACACACACACACACACACACACACACACACACACACACACACACACACACACACACACACACACACAC
>JAOUQT010333929.1:0-13252 GCA_025769995.1 Xyliphius kryptos | reverse complement strand
TCTCTCTCTCTCTCTCTCTCTCTCTCTCTCTCTCTCTCTCTCTCTCTCTCTCTCTCTCTCTCTCTCTCTCTCTCTGCAGGTTTAATCAGTACATCGTGTCTCTGGCGCATCATGTGATCGCCATGTGGTTTATCCGCTGCAGGCTGCCGTTCAGAAAAGACTTTGTGCAGTATATCACTAAGGTGTGTGTTTGTTTGTGTGTGTGTGTATATCTCATATTCACTGTTGTGTGTTTGTCTGCAGGGTCTCCGCTCCAACGCTTTGCTTCCGTTTGATGATTCTCATGAGCAGAGTAACTTCAGAGCTCGCAGCACAAGTCTTAATGAGCGACCCAAGAGGTACACACACACACACACACACACACACAGCTCTAACCCTCCATTGCAGTCGTATTAAACACATGCATGTGACACTGATGAAGGTTCACGGTTCCATCTGACGATCCGTTCCGTGTTTTGTCGTTTCCTCCGTCATCTCTTTCTTCTCTTCACTGTTTCTTTAAATCTGTCGTTCCCTTCACCTAAACACCTCCACAACATCTGTTCCAAACTATAACATGTTCTCCTGTAGCACCCGTCCTCAGATGCAGCTCTGTGTTTTCAGTGCGGTAACCTGATTGTTGTGGATCTGGACCTGTGTGTTTTGTTTGTATAGAACACTGGTGTGTAACAGAGATGCAGTTAAAGATTCCAGACTTCCCCGTCTAGAATAAAGCATTCTGGTATGAGAGGGGGCGGAGTTATTGTGAATAAATCACAGGAAAGAGGTGTTATGAGGCACGACGTGAAGCATCGTACAGTTAATTCATTTTCATTTCATTTATTTATTTAAAAAAAAACAAATAACTGGGAGAATACACGTTAATCAGCATCACACGTTTGTAATGTAAATGTGTCAGATTTGGCCAAACGGTTAATGTTTATCTGCAGTCCCTGCGCAGGTCGATGTTATAAGAAAAGAAAAAACCTAAATAGAAAACCCCTCTTTTTCATGTTTTATTCACAATAATACACAACCTCCAGTAGCTTCCTGCTTACAAACACACTACAATCAAATAAAAAACAAGCTTCAATTCATGAAGTGGTTGATTAAAAGCGAAGTCGTTTATTTATTTGCTCCTCTGCAGGCTGCTCATGTGTGCACATGCATATGCGCATACAATACATCATTAATGAAGTGAAGGTAACAAAAGGCTCTTTTTGTTGAATACCAATATCTATCGCCAACACACAGCTCTGGCATTGAGATCCCTCATCTTGGTGACATAGCGAGATTAGGTGATATCCCAAGTGCTTTACTGCTTCACCATTACTATCAGTGAAGACACTGTGGTGATCTAAGGGCTGATTTTCCCTGTCCAACGAAGCAGGTGTCGAATAAAAAGCAGAGAGAAGCAAAAAAAAAAACGGCAATGCAACTGAGCGGATGAACAATCTTCAGACTGCTGACCACCTTAAACAACCCGGGTATTGACAGGCAAAGTGGAGGATCAATCACCCACTGAGGGGCAAACAGTGCAGAAAAACAAAGCACAAAACAATCATAGAAAGAAAGAGAGAGATCAAGCGTACCTACTGTATATGCAATTTGAGACAATGCCACTCAATCTGGCCTGAATTAACCAAACTTTTTTGTAGTGTAGCCACCATGTGTCAAAATACAATGTATTCTATATTATAAATGTATGCACAAGTGGCTAAATTATCCATCTAGGTAAAGAGCTTTGCAAGAAACTGATAAAGCAAGCATTATTATTATTCTTATTATGTTGCATCTTTAGCTTCCCCTATATCACCTTTATAGAGTAGGTGTGTAGCAAATTTTGTGGTGCATGTGTACATTATGGCAGTCTTGCATATAATGTCTTATCCACTAAGCACCTAATTTTTTTTCAAACATTTTTAAAAATCTATTCAGAGTGAAGAAAAACATTAAGAAAAAAGTATAATAAATGGTTATTCTCAAGATTTTGAAAATTGGTGACTATTTAAAACTATTTAACTTTTTTAGAATTAAAATGACAATTGGTTATTTCAAAAAAAGAACTTAAATTCAGGCTTGTTAGCAAAGAGGGGTGGTTCTTTAGAAGCCCCACATCCCCAATCCGGCTACAGGCAGTTACCGATGTGTCCCTTATTGCATGTCTGTGTGGAAACAAAAATGACAGAATTGATAGTTAATGCTTATGTTGCATGATGTTCCATGACATTTTGCACAATGTAGCCTGTATTAAATCAGTTGTTCATGCGTGCAACTCTAAGTGAGGCATATGTTTACAGAGGTAAATTTATATCATTCAGGTCATAATGACAACTGCTAAAAGGGGTTAATCAACCCTGTACTTCTCTAATAAAAAGTTGGTTTTTATTTTATTTTATTTGTGGCTCACATTTTTATTTTTTTTATCTTGCTGCTATAAAAACAAACTTTCTTTGTAGGATAATAAAACACTCCAACATCTTATCTTAGATCTTATCTAAACCTTTGTTTTATTCACCCATAAACCATATAAATTAAAGATTTTATCCATGTTTCCTCTGAACAATAGGAACTTTAGAATATTCTATGTATGTGATGTCCACTGGCATGAAAATGACATCTAATATACAAAAAAAAAAAATCTTTAAAAGCACACAATGTTCACTATGTTTTAAGAACCCTTTTCTCATAAATACATAAAATTTACAGAGAATTCCGGGACAAGTGGAAGCCATATTAATATCGGTACTTGGATGGGAGTCAAAAAAGTACACTGTTTGTACACTTTATACTAGGCAATCACTAAATTAGGAACACCTGGCAGGTTTTAGGTGACCTCATTTTCACAGATAGCCCTCATACATAGTGTTTAAATGTCAGGTGTGATGCCAGTGGTAGCACAGCAACTGCATTTGTGGGTTGTTGCTGTACGGTATTACAGGTGGTTCAAGAGAGGAGACCCATCAGCAAATGTTCAAAAAAGAATCACAGTTTGACCAGGTGCAAAGAATCGTTGAATTAGGGAGGCAGATTAGAGGAGCTGCTGCATCAGGCATGTGTTAATGAATGGAGTTGTCTGCATGATGAATTAATAAAAATGTAAACCAAGCATTTATAAGAAAGATGTTTCTAATGAAGTGATCGTTCACGAATATGCTGTCCACGTTTATGCATAAAATAGTTCAGAAACATAGTATATATAGGTGAACTATTCATATGGCCTAAAGGTACAGTATAATTCAGTGTGTGTGTGTGTGTGTGTGTGCGCGAGAGTCTGTTAAGTCCAACATTGATCACCGTAGCGCGCGCGCACCCACGACCTTACCGCAGTAGGCGATCAGCAGGCTCGCGAGCAGAAGCGCAGCCCAGAAGCTTGCGCTCATTCTCGGCCACGCGACCGCGTCCTCGCGCATAGTACGTGTGCGCGCCGCAGCCATCCGACAGAATCCGACTTTCTTCAGGAAAGGACGAGAAGACAGAAAATGAATCTTTCAGCAGTTTATCCCTCTCTGTAGGCGCACGAGCTTATCTCCGCAGATAATTCCCGAGAAACACATAGCGGAAATTGACTTGCCACCTCAGTTCACCAGAAAAATCAAGAGAACTCGAAAGCTCTCCTCTGTCCGGTTTCCTCGGGTAAAAGGAACAAAAGTATCTGAAGTGTGTCCTTGTTCAAATGCAGCCTACGACTGTAATCCAAAAACTACTCGATTTGAAGCAATCTTAAATTGTTTTCTTGTGGAGATGAAAAATCATATGCCGCATCGTCGTTACCTAAAGCCGGCGGAAACACACCTGAGGGAGCCGAGAGGAAATTGCGCTCTCGGATTCTTCTCATGGACTCTTCCTCAGCAATTAAAAAAAAATCCCGAAAGCGGAAAAAAAGGAGTCCAGGCGGGAATAAAACACGTCAGGACGCACCAATGCTTAAGCTGCTGAAGAAAAGAGGAAGCGCGCGTGTTTGTCCGTGCGCCTCCAAAACGCAGAAATGTAGCGCGCGCAGCGGTTCATACGCACCCTCACAGAAAACGCGCGAACAGACGTAGACTTTATTAAAACTTAACTTCCGCCGGCACGAATCCCAGAGTGGTGTAAGAGAAATGATTCACCGGGATTTTGACGCAGTTTCGCCCATTATTCAACAAATAAATGCGCATCGACCCCGCCCTTTTCTAAAATGAACTCTAAACAAAGTGCCCGTTCTCAGAAAGCGAAATCATTGTATATGGACAATGTTGTGTGGAAATACTTTTACGGTCTATCAATTCTTCCGTCTAAGGTATTTATTAAAATGTCCCAACTAATACGGAGCATGTTTATATACATGACATCAACCGCAGCCAGTCGTTGCTTAACCAAATAAAAAGGTCAGTTTCATATGCAAACTACCATGATCATTAAATCTAATGGCTGTTTCATGGATGGCAATGGATTTTTGAATAACTTAAGTCAAGATAGTGAAGTGTCTCAAACCACCTCCTCGATTCACTGATCATTGTCCCCTTCACTGAATCTGACTGGATTAGGACAACCAGGTGATAATTTAGTTGAACTTTATGATTAATAACAGCACGAAGATGTCAGCGAACATATGCCAAACCTTCCTGCTGTGGCAGTTCCGCCAGTTCCTAATCCAATGCTTGTTTAGTCATCTTTCTCTAACGATTCCAAGACATGTCCATCCTTATACTTGTGTGAATAGCCACTGATTTGCAAAGGAATGTAAAGAGATGTCTCACCTAGCCCAGACTTAGTCAACTTAATGTGTGGGGAAACATAACCAAGTTATTTTGCTTCCTGTGCAATGTGGGTGTTATGCTATGAGGTTAAAGCCTACAGAAATTGTCATCAGCAGGTTAACTGTATTAGAGATGAGGACCAGCAAAATAGTGGAAAGTGATCCATTAGCCACTATGCTTGCAAACAGCAGAATGCATCCTCTGCATTTATGCTTGCAAACAGCAGAATGCATCCTCTGCATTTAACCCATTCGTGGAGTAAAACACACATACATATACTGTAAGCACACACACTTTGTAAAGTGAGTACACATGCCTGGAGCGATAAGCACCCTCTTCGGCGCTCAGGGAGCAACTGGGAATTAGATGAACTTCAGCCTTTCATGACCTGAGAATCGCACCAGGGACCTTCAGGTCACGAGGCCATTTCGATAACCACAAGCTTACAAACTGGACCAAAGATCATCAATACAGTACATTGGAAAAGAGCAGACAAATAAATCCTGCAAGTACTTTAGCAACTCTAGTTCTATCTTGATTATAATTCTAATTTCTCAAGCCCAATTATTTTCTGTAACTTAAGGCGGCTCATTAGACTAGAGATTATTTACAGACATTAGATAATTGTTGGGTTTTTATAAACAAAATTTACCCCCATTTCTAATCTATAGACATATCTTAGAGAAACTAACAAACAGAAAATTTAAAGACAAATGGACAATGACATCAGTTTATTCCACACATTTCAAATTCTTATCGGGTCCCCCAGAAAGATTGAGATTCATCTGGACTCAAGTTTAGTGTGAAGACATTTTGTTATACATGTGAATAGCTTTTGTCTTGATAAATAAAACTGTATGTAAAAAGTTATATATGCTTAAAAATGGGAATACCTGAATAGCACATATAGCCATTATAGTCAGTGGTCCTAGTAATTTGTATATGAAGCTTTCAATTACAGTGTGGTTTTAGTCACAGACTGAGGAAGCTAACCGAGAGGGTGGCGAAATTCATCTCCTTACTAAGATGAACCAGATTTAACTTTCTGGGAATTTACTTAATCGGATTATTAGCATGCATCAAAAAAAAAATTATTTCATCTTTAACCTGAAAATGTTAGGCAGGATTAGCACAGAGATTAAGAGGTTGGACAGAAGGTTATGATTTCAAATCCCAGCACTATTAAACTGGCATTTTTGTGCTCTTATTCGCAGCCCTTACCTTGCAACAGCTCAGTTATATAAAGCAAGGTGGTAGTGATAAGTTACACAAAAAAGCAATAATAAATACAGCTGCACTAAAAAGTATTGCATTTGCCATTCAGTCATGTGTTAGTGTAAAGTAATCTTGATATGATAAAGTTAAATGTGTGTATAAAGATGAAAACAGACTATATAATTGGAGATTGTGTCAATTTTATGAGGCATACAGTACTACAAAAAGTAGTACATCCCATCCATAATGATGACTTTAAATCCAACACTGAAATTATTTATATGGCTGTATGATGTTTGCTGTAGTGGGTTTTAACAAAATTAGCTTCGTCTTATCACAAGGAGGCTTCAGAATGTGAGGAATCAAACATTTTGCATTTCAGCAACACAGCAGGAAGACAGCGGCAACTCCATTTAGACGCGTGTTCTTTTCTTACTCTACTGCTCTTGAAAACATTTGCTTACTTCTCAAAAGTCTTTATTTCCCCAAACAATGTAATTATCATTTAGTTCTCAGTCGTAATGTTAGATACGAGTCTGAGCAATGGCAGAAATATGTTTTTAGGAAGCATTGTAAATTAAATCGCCAAGTTGTGTGCCAAGCACATTACTGGCACCTTGCTAACACACTCTCTGTATTAACCCGGTCTAGGAGGACTTCAAATATTTGTACTGTATCAATACTAAATACCCAACATTGAGCATGAAAGAATATTCCATCAGTGGATTGTGTAAAAGTGATATATTTGCCCCTTTGCTTGGACACAATGGAATTGGTCCTCTGCATTCAACACATCCATGCAGTGAAACACCTACACACAAAATAAGCACACATGCCTGGAGCAGTGAGCAGCCTACACAGCACCTGGGGAGCAACAAGGGGGTTAGGTGCCTTCCCCAATGGCACTTCAGCAGTATTTTACTTGGCACTACCGGGGGTGGAATTGAACTGGTGACTTTTGCATCATAAGCTTGCCCCTCTTATCCTACACACACTGTGTGGTTTGTGGTTATGAATTCACCATTAACAGACCTAACTTGACAGACTTGGCAACCATGATGTAAAATCTAATTTCATCCCCAAGCAGCGGCTGATCATTCTATGTGAAATAAAACATTGTCCTTACTCAAACTTAAGACATTTATTCATGATGGATTGTTGCCGAGAGGTTGGTATTAATACTTTTTTTTTTTTAAATATGATTTTGCTAAGTACAGTCACAGTACAATTGTCCCATCGTGGTGTATATTAAAGCCCCATAGCCTACATGATCATTCTCTTCATGGAATAATACCGAGTAGTTCTTGCGTATGAATAAATTACAGTTAGAACAACAATTACACACGAGTTTGGTGCCAGGCTGTGATTTAAGAGTGTGAAAATGAATCATAGCTTAGTGATTAAGAGAAACTCTGACCAGCTTGCGGGAATTCATGACTGGCTATAAATAACATCTCAGATACTAGACAGATTATTATTACTTTCAAATGTTTATCGCATCATCTTGAAAACATCGAAACTTGCCCGTCTCCTCCAATAATGCACTGCAAACCCGTTTCACATGTACAACAAGGAATGAGTAATCGGACTACTCTAGCTAGCAAGATGAATGCGTAATGCAATGTAGCAGTTAATTGCAGAAGTTAATTATGTGCGGCTCAAGGTTATATTTGTTTATAATTTGCGCGCTTTTCTGTGAGGCTTAGCTAAGTGTTTTGGTTCATGTCGATTGCTAATTATCTCATTACATGGTTATCCCTGCCAGTAATATACCCTGAAATCAGCATACAGCAGAAAATTGTAATATTTATATTAAGTGAAATATTTATATTATGTGGAAAAAATAAAAATAAATAAATCACAATTTTCGACTTGAACCTTCAAGATGGTAGTCAGTTTACAGAGGTGGGAAGCTTCAGTAAATGTATGTTCATGATGTCACAGTGAGAGAAAGCAGTATTTGGTATATACATGGTTGTTTATAGTCTACAATGCATAAATACTTAATGGTATAGACATTTAAGAGAAATCCGACACATTGAAGTTAAAAAATGTTATTTATATCTGGTTTTCTGTATCAGTGTGTGCCAACACTATAGATACGTAGTTGTTACTAGCATTTTAAGTTGGCACTGTATATTTTTGGAAAATAAAAACTGAACTAGGATTAAACACAGATCTAGTGCCTTGATTATTAGACCTAGAAAAGCGATGTTATAACAATATTAATCATGTAATATTTTGTGATTATCACATAATTATACTGGATATAAATGAGGAATAAGAAAAACTGTTAAAAGAAATGGCAAGTACATTTTACCTCTAAATATTGTACATTAATATAAAAAATATTACTATTCAAAATTTTAGTACAGTATATAAAAAGCTCTATTGCAAGACCCCAAATGTTATAGTTGACCGTTTAATGCTCCAGCTTTACCTCCTTGCTAACCACACGTGTTGATCATCTCACCTCTGCATTTATACTTTCCTCTGACATTACGAAGGGTTAATTGTGGTAGACTTTACATATACAGTAGCAGAATAGCTAGACTAATTACATGAATCAATTAATAGTAATAATCAGTATTGTGTCATACAAAAAAAACCCGCATGCACGCACCAGTTATTTCTTTTATTCTATGTGCTATATGTTTCTCAATGACTGACTTGTTGGAAAGAAATCCGAGTCAGTTTTTGGGGTAACCCCTGCATAGTCGTCTATTGTGTTTCTTACTTAAATAAACCACATGCACACTTCCGAAACAGTTTTTCTTGAGGATATTCTTGTTTGGTATCCTGGTTATTTAGTATAGATTATGTTGTCTTAAAGCATTTTTGTAAGTGACTCTGCACAAGGGCGTCTGCTAAATACTGCAAATGTAATGCAAATGAAAAGCTCATTTAAGATTTCACAAGAAAGTACACAATCATTGTGCCAGGTCACCAGTGGGGATTTTTTTTTCCTGTGATATAGGCTCAGCACCTCAAAGATATTGTAGTTGATTTAAATTAGACTTTACATTTAAGAGGGAGAACCAGTGTATGAATTATAAGCATGTGTGTGCACTAGTAATGGTTTCATATCTCAAAAAAATTGAGCGACGCATTCATAGTACATTATTATCAATTCTCCACATGCTAACTGTTAATTCGAACATTTTTAGCAGAAATCTTGAGCTACATAGAAAGATCAAGAGCAATACATTAATTGCATTCAATTAAAATAAAACAATGTATTGCTCATGCACAAATCAGAAATACTTTAATCCATGAGAAAAATTGCAATTGTTACAGATGCACCCCTTGATATATAAAATATACTATTAAAATAATAAAATATACTAAATTTAAATAAACAAAATTAAAACACAGTGTCAATACACTGAATATTGCAGGTGAGTTACAGGTGAATATTGCCCAGGATGTCATACATTAAGAGAGGAGTTATATAATTTAATGGCTACAATATATATTTATAAATATTTATTCTGTTTTTTTCACACCCACGTTATGCCTTTATTTATTAACGTGAGCATGAGGTGTAGAAGTTTGTTCCTGTCCTTCCAGGTTTGTTTGTATGTAAGAGACAGAGATAGACAGGAAAAGGGGTGTGCATGTAACACTCTGATGCTCAGTGGTAGTGCTAGGTAATGCTATACTTTACTTACTGGGGAGCTTCTCTTGATGTGGCAATTTGTGATCATCTCTTCATTGACCTTTCTTTTCACTCTGCCTTTAATCTTTTCGGTGCAGACTTCCTCATGTTGATTGGTGTTGGGATTTGACTTTGAACTTCAATGCAACTTTTTTTTGTCTCGACTCACCATGTCTTTCACTTTGTGCTTCTGCTGCGTCCATTTTTTTGCACCACATAATGCGACGCCGATCATGTGAAGCAAAGACTGGCTACATGGCGTGCTTTCATACAGCACTCCAAATCAATGTAACCATTATCTGTATATTGAAATGTTCTATTATGCTGAAGGGATATTTAAATGTTTATAGATATTGGTATTGGGCAGAGTTTTAAAAATTGCGCCAAATTATATCAAAACATTATTTCAGGTATATGTAAGTAGAACTGAAACTAAGTGCCAAGACATTTAAGAGCGTTTATTATACCTATACTGTTACAAGATTAGGTTTTTCAACTCAGACAATTTATTATGCATGTAAACGAGTGCGTATTTAATTTTATACCCATTTTAACACACAGTACCAGTCAAAAGTTTGGACTCACCTTCTCATTGAATGTTTATTTTTTTCCTAAATTGTAAATTATACCGACTATAAAGGAACACAATGAATCATGTAATAAACTTAAGTGTAAATCAACTTAAGATTCGTCAAAGTAGGCACATTTTGATTAGAGCTGTGCACGCCCTTAGCATTCTCTCAATCAGCTTCATAAGGTAGTTCCAAACTATTTCAATTGCGTTTAGATCAGGTGATTGTGAAGGACAGGTCAATTTCTCACACCTGGCCCAACCTCTCAGATCTCAGTCTACAGTGTTTAAGAAAAGATTATGACCACTCACCATGCCTGTTCAATATCCTGGAAGAACAAGTGATGAGTAAAGTACAGTAGAGTTTTATAAGAGGTTTCAGGATTGGTGGAAGGATCATTTTCAAACTCGCTGACAACATCGTCTTATTGACCACATCACGAGACAAACAGGAGCTGGTGTCTTTTACTGAAAAGATATGAAAGTAATGATGAACAATGAAGATTAAATGGAGATCATGCTGGAAGGCAATAGATTAAAGAAAGTGGACTGCATTTGGTATGTAGAGTTACAAATGCTGGTGAAGAAAGTAAATTCCAATTGTGATGGTCAAATTATTAAAGATATGGAAAATAAAACAATTAGCACTATAACCAAGCTACAATTGATTAAAAGCCTTGTCTGACAAGTAGCCATGTATGGAACTGAACCCTGTGCACTTAAGAAATTTGAAGAAATATGTATGCAGGCCTTAAAGGGCCTCAAGTTTTTGGCCCTGAATTTTTTAGCAGAGCAAAGGGAAAAACATGTCTGGCCATTAAAGTAACAGTAAGCCCAGACTTTGGTTTTCCTTAGGCAAAATATAAAATGTCTTTGCAAACCAGAGACTCTTGGATAGAGTTGGGCTTTAAGATGATGGGCGGAAAAAACAAATGCTAGTAGATGACATGATAGTGTCTTTTCTTGTAAAAGCAAATATGAATTTACTTCAACTACCAAAAAGCAGTTCCTGCTGGTCAGACATATGGTGTGATTATATAATAGCATTATTTCCCACTATAATAGAGAAACATTACTGACATAAAAGCATGGTCCCCAGTGTGAGCTGAAATGTTCCGTTATTATCCAAAAAATGAACAAAATATTTTCAATGCATGGGATAAAAGGGGAGAGAGGGAGAGTGTATAAAGAAACAGATTTGTTTTAAGTATAGACTGGTATGGGGGTAGAGTAGATAATACTGTCCCCTCGCAGCAAGAGTGGGGCTTCCTGGATCCTGACTGTTGATTTTGCATGTTTTCCTGCATATTCGTGTGGTTTCTTGTGGGCACTCCAGTTTCATCATAACTAGGATAAAGTGGGTATACAAATTGGCTGAATGAAAGCTTAGAGTACATAAATGACTTCAATATACAGGTATGTTCTATTAAACCCATATGTGACCATTTTTTTAATTACATTCGACTCATTATATACCAATTAAATCAAGTATGGCAGTGGGCATAATAGTGATGGGCAAATTAAAGATATGGAAAAATTCTGATTCCAAAAATGTTGGGACAAAGTACAAACTTTAAAAACAGACTGCAATAATTTACAAATCTCAAACTGATATTGTATTCACAATAGAACATAGACAACATATCAAATCTTGAGTGAGACATTTTGAAATTTTATGCCAAATATTAGCTAATTTAAAATTGTGTGACACCACATCT
Source organism: Xyliphius kryptos (assembly GCA_025769995.1). Classification (NCBI taxonomy): domain Eukaryota; kingdom Metazoa; phylum Chordata; class Actinopteri; order Siluriformes; family Aspredinidae; genus Xyliphius; species Xyliphius kryptos. The sequence continues at coordinate 1,372 of JAOUQT010333929.1, read as the reverse complement.
CAGATAGTTGGGACAAGGCTATGTTTACCACTGTGTGATATCTCCTTGTCTCTTTACAACAGTCTGTAAATGTCTGGGGACTAAGTAAATGTTCTGGAAATATTCCTGAGCCTATTTTGTGATTTCCAATACAGAAGCACATCTGAATGTGATGCAGTTTGGAGCTGGCCCCTTCCTCTTCCAATGATTGTGCACCATTGCACAAAGCAAGGTCCATAAAGATGAGTCTGGTGTGGATGAACTTGACTGGCCTGCATAGAGTCGTGACCTTAACCTGATAGAATATCTTTGGGATGAATTAGAGCAGAGACCAAGAGCCAGGTCTTTTCACCCATCATTGTGTGACCTCACAAATACACTTCTGGTAGAATGGTAAAAAATTCCCCATAAACACACTAAAGTTTGTGGACAGCCATCCCAGAAGAATTAAAGCTGTTCTAGCGCTAAACTGTGGACCAACGTCATATTGAAACCTATGGATTATTTCATATGTTAGTCAAGGCAGGTGAGTGAATAGTTTTGGAAATACGCGCTCAGATCCAACCATAATATCTAGTGATAATTATTCATTTGCTTTGTGTTTTGTATAAAGTTTAATTCATACAGAATAAAAAGGGGTTTATTTGTAAACCCATTTTTATTACAAAAAGTTTTATATGATCCAGACAATGACAATCTGCAACTTGTATATTAAACAATACTATACGTACAAAGACCCGAGTCATGAGGACTCTACAATGTAGAAAGGACTACTAGAAATGTGCTAAATAGAGCTGCAGCAGTCAATAATGTTTAATCTCCACGTAATAAAATGGCAAGAATAAATTAAAACATGTTACACTCAAAAGTAATAGAATCTCAATGAGCATCCAGTTGACATTCCTAAAATACTGAGCTTTTTAGTTTGCATTGGTCTAAAATGCATGATTCTATCCAACAGACTTTTCAGTGTCTAAGGTTTCATTCCAGTCAAGGGGCATGCAGTCAGAGGAATCATCGTGAACAATAAAGGACAAAGAATAATAAAATAACACATTCATATTAATTTGTATAAAATTTCATTTAATAAAATGCTAAATTTGTATATTTTTTGTTTAAATACAGGTATAGATGTATTCTTACATGAATATTTGTTGGGGAACTGCATATACAGGGCATATACAGTATATTCAGAACACACAGAGGGTAAAGAACAAATACGCTCTGCCTGAGATGATGTAAATGTAACTATTTGCAGGCTACAAAGGGCTAGCTTTTTGCAGGGACAGTGGATATATTGGTAGGAGAATGTTTTATCATGCAGTTTGAGATGAGTCTGTCGACTAAAACTCTTTCCACACTGTCCACAGTGATAAGGTTTCTCTCCTGTGTG
>JAOUQT010333915.1:0-13252 GCA_025769995.1 Xyliphius kryptos | reverse complement strand
TCTGCCCAGCGCCCGAGATGTTCTCCCCTGGATGGGCATGGGGAACCCCACCGCGACCCTCATAAAGGAATAAGCGGTAGATAATGAATGGATGGACTTACAAGTATCTAAATTAATAATTGGGGTCAGAACACAGGGCTACACACAAAATCTCTGCAGGTTAAGGGTCCTGCTGAAGGACAAACATTAGTAACTTCAGTGGACCTGGGATTTGAACCCACAACCCATAGATTGCTAGAGCTCCCCGGGTGCCATATACAAGGCAGCCCACTGCTCCAGGCGCGTGTGCTTACATTTTTGGTCATTTCGTAGACGATTTTGTTAATAGTTGGCGTCAGAACACAGGGTTACACACAGAATCCCTGGAGCAATGAGGGTAAGGGTTTTTGCTCAAGGACCCACATTGGTAACTTCAGTAGACTTGGGATTTGAACCCCAACCAAACATTGGGCTAACCACTGAGCTAAGACATGGAACTAAATCCTAACACAACTACAACATGATGATGCCTGGACCTCGGCCTGACGAAATTTCCTCTAAGTAGACCCTACCGAATTCTAAATAAATAGCCCTGCTATAGGTAGACTTTGTAGTTCTACAACTACAGACTGTAGTCTGTCTGTTGCCCACACTTCTGACTGGTACTGTAGATGGTAGATAAAGATAAATGATTTTGTACCAACACAGAACAAAACGGCGGATGCCATCACTCTTGATGGAGGATATATCTACACAGCTGGAAAGGATTATGGTCTGGTTCCCGCTGCCGGTGAGAGCTACACGGGTGAGTACCAGCCTCCTGTCACGGCACTAACGACAAGGTAATGAGTACCGAATAAAAGGACTTCTTCTACACGTTTATAACAGGAGACAGCGATGGCAGCAGTTATTACGCCGTGGCTGTCGTGAAGAAGAGTAACCAAGACATCCAGCGCTTCAGCGATTTAAGGGGTAAAACATCCTGCCATACCGGCTACGGCAGGACGGCCGGCTGGAACATTCCCATAGGCCTGCTGATCGAGAAGGGTCTGATCCGACCACAGAAATGTCAGCTTGCCCAAGGTTAGCAGGAGTGCCTGTGTTTGGCTTTAGTATGTATATTTCCTCTATAACGTCATTCATTCACCAGAGACCTGCTTTCACCGCTGAGAGGAAATGAATAAGGGACTTTTGTTTTCCCCAAAGAGGCCCTGGGGACATTTTGTAGACCTCTTGTTTTTATTTGAGCAATTTTGGCACTGCTATAGCTTAAATTCCCATCCATACATCCATTATCTTCAGCTGATTTCTCTATGAGGGTCACATGGGGTTCCCATGCCCATCCAGGGGAGAACATCTCAGGCACTGGGCAGATAGACCCACGAAAGGCCGCCAATCTATCGCCAACCCTCACTCACACATCCACACACACAATACGGGGCAATTTATAGCGTTCAGTTTACATGGAATCCATGTATTTGGACTGTGGGAGGAAACTGGAGAACCCGGAGGAAACCCACGGGGACATGGGGAGGACATGGAAACTCCAGGCAGATCGGGATTCAAACCAGAAACCCCCAGCACTGAGAGCACCATCCATTATCTTCCGCTTAATACTCTACAAGGGTCGCGGTGGGGTTCCCCATGCCCATCCAAAGGAAACTGTCTCATGCGCTGGTCAGATACACCAAGGACAGGGTGCCAACCAATTATATGGCACACAAACACAAACTATATGGGACAATGTAGAGCTTTCAATTTACCTTGAGTTCATGTTTTTGGATGAGGGAGGAAACTGGAGAACCGGGAGAAAACCCACAGGGACACGGGGAGGACATGGAAACTCCAGCCAGATCGGGATTCAAACCGGGAACCCCCCAGCACTTAGAGGTGAACATTGTTGGGATTATAATGTGGATTATTTTCCACCAGCTGCCGGGGAGTTCTTCACAGCCAGCTGTGTACCTGGTGCCAATCAGCCTGGATTTCCCACAAACCTCTGCGCCCAGTGCCCCGGAGACGCCGCCGGACAGAATAAATGCGTCAAAGGTCAGGATCAGTTTGACGGCTACAACGGAGCCCTGAGGTACGAAGCTTTAATTGAATGAAGATCGGTTTATTGATTTTGTTTACATAACACGATTTACCCAAAGACCTCGTGATGCTCCAGGTGTCTGGTTCAGGATCAAGGCGAGGTGGCGTTCGTGAAGCACTCCACTGTTTTCCAGAACTCTGATGGTAAATGATTCATGTTAAACACGAGGATTTTATCTTTTGTTACGGTTTCGAAGGCTGAAGCCGGTTTATATTCCCAGGGAATGGGACAGATCCGTGGAACAGTAACCTGAACTCCAAAGACTTTAAGCTGCTGTGCTCTCAAGAGTCCCGCGCCGATGTCACTCAGTATAAACAGTGCAACCTCGCCCGTGTTCCCGCCCACGCCGTCATGATCCGGCCGGACAGCAGCCCCTCGGTCGTTTTGGGTCTTTTGGATAAAGCACAGGTTTGTTAAATGTTCCATTCCAACTCCATGGCTTTGAATTCTTCATGTTCACATTCTATACCTATAAACGCCAAACCCTCACTGACTCTCACTTCCCGAGTACCTACAAGGGTGAAATTTGGCGTCGTGATTCCCTATCATGTCCTTAAAAAATTAAGTACTTCTTTCCTTCCTACGTTCGTGTGGTGGACTTGGAGTTACATTGTGTTATTTTAGTGTTCCCTTTATTTTTTGGAGCAATTCAAAAGCAATTGCTTTCAACTTTCCTGTTGTGTTCTTCCCATTAACTTATGTTTAATAGGTTACAACAGTTCCATAACATTCCATAAAACCCTGAAATCTCTTTTCTCAGCAATATTTTGGAGTGAACTCAACTTCAGGCTTTAAGATGTTTGAGTCCAGTAAGTACGGAGCTTCAGATCTGATCTTTAAAGACTCCACAGTGAGACTGGTTGGTGTCGTTGAGAGAAGGACCTATGAGGACTGGCTCGGCAAAACCTACATAGATGTTCTTCAAGCTGTAACATGTGTCCCTTCCTCGGCAGGTGGGTCCTGAATGTTTGGAAACGTTTGGACACGCCCCTTCTTGGTCCATTATCTATTTTCTCCACTTACCATATTGATGGTTTTACCATTTCAGTCCATTGTCCATCTGTTGGTTCTTTGTTCTCTATTGGTCAGAAACATCACAGAGCAGGTATCATTTGGCTGGGATAGGCATGATGCACTGAGCAAAAAATAACTGCTCTGTGGTGGTACTATTGGGGTCCTGACCATTAGAGAACATGGTAATAAGGACTAAAATTAAATGGGTTCTCCACAGGTCTTGACCCGGGACCCAATAAGTGATGACTCCCTTTATAGAACACAAACCAAACAAATTATTTTTTTCAATATAGCCTTTTTTTTGTAACACATTTAAACATACATATATATGTAATGTAAATTCAAGAGCATCCATCCATTATCTTCCGTTTAATCCTCTACAAGGGTCGTGGTGGGGTTCCCCATGCCCTTCCAGAGGAGACTGTCTCGGGCGCTGGTCAGATACACCCAGGACAGGGTGCCAACCAATTATATGGCACACACACACAAACACAAACTATATGGGACAATTTGGAGCATTTAATTTACCTTGAGTTCATGTTTTTGTATGTGGGAGGAAACTGGAGAACCCAGAGGAAACCCACACGGACACCGGGAGAACATAGAACCACTAAGCCACCAATTCAAGAGCAATTTAAAAAAAAAAAGAATTTGAGAAACTTGTCTTCATTAAACAAAATTTACTTTTTCGGACAAATTAAAAGAGAAGTGTAACCTGTAGCTTCTTTATCGCGTCCTTTTTCGCCAAAATTCTTTCACTTGATTGCGTTTCTGCTCTGTTTCCTTGATGGGCTGCTGGATCTGGACTTTTTTGGTCTCATTAAGGAGCCAAAAGAAAAGAAACTGGGGACATTGAGACACGTCCAAGTCACATGATCACGCCTTTTTAATCTGCGAAAATAGAAACATCATTTTAGCGCAAAAAATGGATAAACACCGAATTTTAGCTTCTAAAATGTAAATGTGAATAAAAAAAAACAAAAACAGTTTTCTTTAAAACCGACGAGTAAATTGACGGAAAAAGCCAGAGGCCGCTTTGGAAATTCCAGGAAGTTAGCGTGTGACGTCACTGGTGGTTACAGTGATTAACGGCGCTATGAAACAACGGCAGAAGATATTATTTAGTTGAAGAGGATGAATCTGCAGTGACTGTGGGGGAGACTGTCGTTATTACCAACATTTAGCCGTTTAGATTTGAGTCAGAGGCAGAAGAGACCTCCAGAGAGCGGCAGAGCACAATCTGAGCCTGTCATCAGAACACGCGGAACATTACGGCGGCCTTTGTGTGCAGCCTTTTTATTTAGTGAAAAAAATGGATAAACACCGAATCCGGTTCCTTGTGTCCCACCGTTTAAGAAACAGATGGACCACAGTCTGTATTTGTAGAACTACCAACTCCATTCTTACGGTAATTGCAAATAATATTGCTCACAATAAATTAAGCAAAAAAGGGGGCGTGTCCAAACGTCGGAAACTTTTGTAAACCACAAAACACATTTTGTTGACCGTATTATTTGTTGTTGTTGTTGGTTGTGCAGTCTTCTCTTCAGGCTCTTCTCTGGTGCTGCTCAGCGCGGCTCTGCTCTGCAGATATCTGGCGGTATAGATGACGTGCCAGCGCTCAATGTTGACTCTCTACCCTGACGTCCTGGACCTGCAAATTCACAAATCCTCTCTCTTCATACACAGAATGATCCATCGATTGCAGGCCTGGTTGTAATCGTTTGAAGATTTTCCGTATTTATTTAAATGTAGTCATTAAACGGCTTCGAAGGAGCACCAACACGTCTTCACGGACTGCACTGAACAATTGGAAGCACTTCTGATCAACACCGTAGTAGCTGAGCTGGATGTCATGATCATCCCATTAGTGTCATTAGATTCCTCCACTACGGGATACGCTAATTGATTTATCATAGGTTACGCCCAAAACACACCAATGAACAAGAGAATTAAATCAGGACTTTTGAAAGTTTTGAGACGCGTGCATACTGTGATGACTCGTTTCCGAGGCCACATCACTGTATACCGTACGTACACTCACGTTCACGACTCGCTAAGCAATTTCTTTACCGAAATGATTCTGTTGTAACTAATATTTAGTTGCCAGACCAGTGAGTCTGCTGAGGTATTATTACATGTTGCCCAACTCGGGCTTCTCTGCTGTTCCTCCTGAATAAAAGCCCCCGAATTCCTTTCATTGTTGTCGTTCTGTCTATAATTATTAAACAGTCGTCACAAAGTGAAGCCTCTGGATTATTCTGGGTGATTTATTAAAGGCTAAGCGCGCCACCTAACGGACCAACCAGACGCTTTCACATTATTTTAGCTTCTAAAATGTAAATGTGAATAAAAAAATTCTTTAAAAATGTCAAGTTCAAGTAAATTGCCGGAAAAACCAGGGGTCGCTTCGGAAGTTCCAGGAAGATAGCGCGTGAGGTCACTGGTGGAATACAGTGATTAACGGCGCGATGAAAGGACAGCAGAAAATATTTTTCAGTTGAAGAGGATGAATCTGCCCTGACTGTGGGGGAGACTGTCAGTGTCATCAACATTCAGCCGTTTAGAGGAGACCACCAGAGAGCAGCAGAGCACAACCTGAGCCCGTCATCAGAACACGCGGAAAAGCACGCGCATTACGGCGGCCTTTATGTGTGCAGCCTTTATACGCCGCGGGAAGAGAGAAAGCCATGGGACAGGAGCAGGACTTTTGGCCAGTTCCATCAGCCGAACGGTGGCAATTTTGAGGGTTAATACTGTGTAATAAAGCTCGTTCCTATCCCAGCTCTGCTTTCCACATCCCATAGTTGTGTTAAGTCATCTGGCACAAAATGAGCGCTACAAATAACGCAGTGAGCGGATGCTTCTTTTAAAGTTAATCAAATTTTGTCGATTTTGATCATCTGTGATCTTTGAGTCATTTGTGCCCAGGGGGCGCCACAATACTCTGAATTACTGCAGCCCAAAACCACACCCTTGTCATTTTGCACATTCAGTTTATCTGCCTTCATTTCTTGGCTTGTTCTCCACCATCTACGTCACGTTTGACGTATAAACATAAACTCCGAAGACAGCAGGGCGTTTGTACTGCCACCTTTGGACAGTTATCCGTATCCACCTTATAAAGGTGGCTATTAAATAAAACTTTTCAATCCAACATATCAAAAGCCTTTTTCGGCATCCAAAGAGAATGCACATTGGAATGTATTACGTCCTTTGATGACACCCACCTGATCAGTATGAATAAGGGATGTGATTACTTGATTTAATCGATTATCCAAAACCTTTGAAACTATTTTAACATCAGTCTGAATTAAAGCTGCTGAGAGCGGCACGGGGGCTTAGTGGTTAGCACGTTCGCCTCTCAGCACTCGGGATTTCTGGTTTGAATCCCAATCGGGGCGGAGAATCCATGTTTTCCCTGTGTCCTCGTGGGTTTCCTCCGGGTTCTCCGGTTTACTCCCACAGTCCAAAAACATGGATTCCAGGTAAATTGAATGCTCTTAATTGCCCTGTATAGTGTATGTTTGTGTCGGTTCTTGTGTGAGTGTGTACCCAGCGATGGATTGGCGCCATCCGGGTGGTGTCTGCCCAGCGCCCGGGAAGTTCTCCCTATAAAGGAATTAGCGGAATATAATGGATGCATGAATACATTAGCTGCTGCTAAAAAAAATACATTTATTAGAGCAAAAGTCTGTCGTTCAATTTCTTCTCTGCTGTTTGCCGGTAAAGTTTGGAATCAGACAACTCTGTATTATTTTCAGTAATGTTTTATTTGTACATGTTGGAAGATTGCATGCGGGGAGCAGGCGTGTCCGAGCACTGAAGCATGGAACGTTTTGTACAATGTCTTTAAAATGCAGTTCCTCGTCGAAACTCCGGCCAGAAATTCGGACTGCTGTCGAATCCGTAGGCCAGGTTCAAAACATCGGAGGAACCAAGCTTCGTGAGAAGATCACACCGGCATCACACCACCACCCCACGACGGGTCACATGCAGCTCCGCCGAAATCGCACCGTTCACCGCAGAACGTACAGTGAGCTCCGAACAGATAAAAAGGAGGAACAAACAGGAACTTCATCTTCAACTCAAACTACTGGACATTATGGATGATGCCAGTCAACATCTGTGCACCGTCCTCAACATCCAGAGGAGCCTGTTTAGTGACTGACTGCTTCTTCCCAAGACCAACGAACTAAAAGACAGCTGTACAGACTGTCCAACTTCCCTCTAGGGGGTAGGAGGGAAAACAGGAGGACAAAGGATGGGAAGTAAACTGGATTAAGTGCAAAAACATGGTGCTGGAATCTTAAAATTCCCTGGGGGAACCCTCTTAAAGGGATTAATAAGGGATTAATATAGTTCTAATCTAATCTAATCACACATTAACAAACATCCCAGTTATGAAACAGCAAGTCATCGTCTGCATCCCATCACCAAAACTTGGGCCGGAATGAAATGGGCCTAGAGAGATGCTTCGCCTCAACCCTATAGGACAACAGATTCGTTTCAAAGATTAAGCTGCCGATGATGGTTGAGGTGTTTAAAACTGTAACAGAGAGGAGAAAAAACAGTCGTTAGTGCATTCTGTAGTTGTATCAGTCAAGTTGTAGAATTTTTGAGTGAAATGTTTTTGAGGTTTTGTAAAAAAAAAATTTTTATAAATGATAAATTAACTAGAATGTTGACGTCTGCATACATTTTTATGTAGCGGCCTGACGGAAGGAAAAAAGTCCAACTTTTTTTAGATAATCAAGAGCACACGCTGCAGAATTTTTTGATACAAAGCACATGGGGGTTGACTGGAAAACTTGGGCCTATATCTCAAAAGTAGGCAAATAACGGCGTGGCCGTAGCTTATGGCTCCAAATTGCGTAGTTTGTTTGGGGTCTGGGGAAAAAATCTGCGTAGCCTATATATATATATACTGTATACACAGCTCTGAAAGGAATGAAGAGACCACTGCAAAATGATCAGTTTCTTTCATTTGACTCTTTATAGGTATATGTTTGAGTAAAATAAACATTGTGCTTTTATTCTATAACCTACTGACAACATGTCTCCAAAATTCCAAGCAACAATGTTAATTTATTTGCAGAAAATGAGAAATGGAAAAATAAGGAAAAGGCTGCGGTGATTTCAGAACTCAAATAATGCATAGAAAACAAGTTCCTATTCATTTAAAAACAACAATACTGATGTTTTAACTCAGAAAGAGTTCAGAAAGCAATATTTGGTGGAATAAGCATGATCTTTAATCACAGCTTTCATGCACAGTCTTGGCATGTTCTCCACCCGTCTCTCACACTGCTTTTGGGTGACCTTATGCCACTCCTGGTGCAAATATTCAAGCAGTTTGATGACTTGTGACTCTTCATCATCCTCTTGATTACAAAGGCAGAGGGTGAAATGGACTCTCCACTGATCGAGATGATGGTCATCTTATTCAAATGTCTGTCAGCAACCGCAGGCAAATGGCGGCTGGGGTGAAGTGGACGGCAAGAACAGTTGGTAATAGACTTTTAGAGGTGGGACTCAAGTCATGTAAAGCTAGAAAGAAGCCTTTCATCAATGAGAAGCAAAGGAGAGCCAGGCTTAAGTTTGCAAAAGACCATACGGAATGGACCATGGAGGATTGAGACCAGTTTTCAGATTTGCCCAACACCTGCTGGAGAGACCTGGAAAGGCATATGAGCCAAAGTGTCTTACACCCACTGTGAAATTTGGTGGAGGATGGTTGATGATCTGGGGATGCTTCAGCAAGGCTGGAACTGGGTGGGTTCATCTTGGCAAAGCCACCTACAAGGTTCTCCGGGACAAACACTCGCTTTCTTCTGCTATTCCAATGTTCCCAACTCTGAGTACTATTTTTTTTTCCAGAAGGACAATGCTCCATGCCACGCAGCTGGGTCATCCATGTGTGGATGAAGGAGCACCAGGTCAAGACCCCATCATGGCCAGCCCAATCTCCAGACCTGAACCCCATTGAAAACCTCTGGAATGTAATCAACAGGAAGATGGAGAGTCACAAGCTATCAAAGCTGAACTGCTGGAATGTTTGCACCAGGAGTGGCATCCCTTCAATTGAAATGATGTTTGGAGATGATGAAATCATTTTTTCAGGATGACAATGCATCGTGCCAAAGGGAAAAAACAGTGAAGGCATTCCTTGGAGAAAGACACATTCAGTCGATGTCAAGGGCTGCAAATAGTCCAGATCTCAACCCAATTGAAAACCTGTGGTGGAAATTGGGAAAAAATGGTCCACAAAAAGTCGCCAACCTGCAAAGCTGATCTGGCAACTGCTATCAAAGAGAGTTAGCACCAAATTGATGAAGAATACTGTTTGTCACTAAAGTCCACGCCTGCAAGCCGTTATAAAAGCCAAAGGTGGTGCAGCTAAATACTAGTGATGTATTTTGAATGTTCTTGTTTATCTGTTTTTCATGATTCCATATTATTTCCTCAGATGTTTTCTCTTCATTTCTTTGAGGGTTCCTGAAAGCCAACCAGTTGCACTTTGGAACAACCTCATTATTGCATCATGTTTTTGATCTGAGTTTGTTCTGCAGAATGAAATGTCTGAATGAGTGCTCATCCCAGACTGCTGATTCCATACTTTTTGCCAGGGGTTGTAGTATTGTTGTGTCTAACCAAACAGGAACTTGTTTTCTTTGCATTACTTGAGGTCTGAGAGCAAGGCATCTTTTTCCTTATTTGGACCTTTTCTTATTTTCTGCAAGTAAATTCTGCTTTTCGGGGACACGTTGACAGTAGTTTATAAAATAATAAAAAATAATGTTCATTTTACTCAAACATAAAGAAAAAAATCTGAGAAACTGATCATTTTGCAGAGGTCTTTTTTTTTTAAGAAAAATGTGTATGTTTATGGTATATATGTATTTATATACCATACTATGCCACTTTACTCTAATACTTCACATTTTTTTAGACCTTTGAATTTTGAATGGGTGGCACGGTGGCTTAGTGGTTCCGGTTCAATCCCAATCTGGGTGGAGTTGGCATGTTCTCTCCGTGTCTGCGTGGGTTTTCTCCCGGTTCTCTGGTTTCCTCCCACATTCCAAAAACATGAAGGTAAATTGAACGCTCTAAATTGCCCTTGTGTGTGTGTGTGTGTGTGTGTGTGTGTGTGTGTGTGTGTGTGGCTGTGAGTGAATGTGTACCCAGCGATGGATTGGCGTCCTGTCCTGGGTGTATCTGCCCAGCGCCCGAGATGTTCCCCCCTGTATGGGCATGGGGAATCCCCCCACCCCAACCCTCATAAAAGGAATAACCGGAAGATAATGAATGAATGAATGAATGAATCTTGAATATATTACACATCACGTTTACCATCAGAGCAAAAACAATGTGCTTGAGTCCCTAAAAACCAAGAGGGAGGTGGACAGTCCTGACTTACTGAGAGAGAAAACTGCAAATAATGTAGTTCTGCGATCTCCACACACAAACGCAAATCCGAGGCCCAGCAGAGCAAAATGAAAGCTGAACGCCATCAGTGACTGCAGAAATAAGCGCAGAATAAAAAACCATGAGGCACACAAACCAACAGGACACACAGGCTTCTGCGCATCTTTCAATTTAACGGCCTACGTACCACGAGCTGCAAAGCATAATTTTCAAAATATATGCTCCGGTCCTCGAGCTTAAACAATAGAGCCCTGTCCATAATCAGAAATATCAACTGAGTGATTCCGATCAGCAGTGACGACACGGTTAACAGGAGACTTTTTGGGACGTGGAACCTGATCAGAAATTTGGTCAAAGACCAAATGTTTCTCTGTAAATGGAGAGAAGAAACACAGTCAGTGCAATTCACGTCCATTTGAATTCTACAGTGAGGATTTACGGTAATTAGTCCCATTACAGGTAATATTCTATTAGAGCAACAAGTTATAATGCTTTATGTCTATTTTGTCTTTAGAATAAAAAAAGCACAAAGAAAAGAGGGGCTTACCTGATCGAAGAACGTATCAGCCATTCACACGGACATTTAGTAGAAATCTCTGGACTCTACATTTAGAAAACCGAGAATTATGTGGTCTTATGTTAATGATCTTGGTTATCGCGTCGTAAACGAACGACATTTAAAACTTTTATTAAATATCGATACAAATCCTAAACGTGGTAATGATTTTACTACAAAAAAAAGATCAACGTGAGATCTTTGGTTCAGAGAAGAACACACCAACTCTGAATACTGTCACATGCAACACACGAAAGCGGTCGCTCCAAGGTTCCAAACTGGAGGCGTTGCCATGGTGACGCCACGTCACAGCGAGGCAGAGTTCCGTATACAATAACAATTTCTTTATCGAAATGACAAATTCTGTCACACACACCTGATCCGAGAACAGATTCGGACCAGCTGCGAACCAGATGTTTGTTTTTGTCATTTTTTAAAATTAATTATATCATTTTTATCATAATTGTGGTCATTTTGCAGTTAGAACCCAGGGTCAGCCATGATATGGTACGTTTATTAAACCAGCTGTCAGCCAGCTGTCCGTTTTCTATAGATTTTTTTTAATTACGTAAATTTAATAAATTTGGTCATTTTGCAGATGTTTTTATCCACAGCGAGTTAAAACTAGCCAGACTTAACGGTTGGGGTTTAAACAAAAACAGGCTCAGCCATGATGTTTATAAAGATTCGGTGTTTATAAAATGTTGTTTTGCAAGTTTCGTAATTTGTGTGTATGAGACTAGCCGTCTTACCCGTTCTACGCCCGGTGGGCGAGTATTTTTACAGCCACGTTTCATTGGAGTCCCATTTTTGCTGAATTGCAACTCGTAGTGAGCGCCGCCTTACAGCTGTTTTTGCTGCTTGTCTGACATTTCAACGCGACGGCGTCTTTGAGCTTCGGCATTAAATGCTTTTTTCCGCTGTGATCTCTTCAAGAGGCTGCGGCTGCGTAGAGGCTGCTGTTAGCTATCGTAAGGCAGTAGTGATTTTGGCACTGCCCGCGTGCGCCACGCGTTCGGGCAGCGATTTGGGAGGGGTACAGGGGTGGAGCCGCCCCACGTCATTCCTTCCACTCAACCCGCACGCCAATCGCTATAGAGATGACACACGCCAAGTGCCTTACAGATTTTCAGCTTTGGGACAGTTGCTTTACAGTTGGTCCAGGTTTAGTTCCCAGCTGCTACAGTCCCCTTAACCCTAGGGGGCGTGGTGGCTCTGTGATTGTGTTATTAACCTGAAGGTAGAAGTTTAGACCCTCAGTCTAAATATAAACATAAACATCTTTGATAAATTGGGTCGCTGAGCGGGTTCTTAACTCCTCTTTACTCCTTAGTGACGTCATGGATAGTGTATACAATAGTAATGTATATCTGTAGTACCTGAGTGTTAGTGTCGCAACTCTAGGATCCCTAATTTTTTTTAAGGGTTTTAAATGTTTATCTCAAATACAATTACTTGAAATACCTTTTCTAATTATTCTACATAAAACAAAAAAGTTTATAGCCGCCGCGTCGAAGGCAGCAGTTTCAGAACCCTTGTTTTACCACACTGCCCCCTAGCGGAAGACCGCAGTTGCATGACCAGTTTCTAGGACCCCTCAGTTCCACAAAAAGAAATTAGAAAGCTTATTTAACTGAAATATTACAACTTTATTTGTTAACATTTACTACTAATATCTTCTTCTGTCTCTCATAGTTGTACCTGTGATGAATAATACAGACCTCAGTCGTCTTTCTAAGTAGGAGAACCTGCACAATCAGTGGCCGACTCAATACTTTCTGCCCCCTCGGTACTGTACATACAGTGTCACTTTGATCCTCCGCTCGGTAGGGGGCAACAATGTACCGATCGTTCTGTCTCGCAAACAAAAACAAAGAGAAGAAGAAACTGCTGTTTTGAATCAGAGGGCTGTGTGTGTTTTACTTTGTGAGTTTAAACACTGAAACGCTTTTCATGTCTCGTTTTAAAAGAGGGGGCTCTGTGGACCCCCGAGCCGGATTCAGAAAGGAGCAGGAGGGGGGAGAGGGGGGCGTCCCAGCGGGCCTGCTGAAGAGCGCGAGACAGAGCGGCCAACTGAATCTGTCCAACCGCGAGCTCAGCCAGAGTGAGTACACACACACACACACACACACACACACGCATATATATACACACACATACATACATATATATATATATAT
>JAOUQT010333914.1:3674-24044 GCA_025769995.1 Xyliphius kryptos | reverse complement strand
TTCTGTATCACGTAGGAACTTTGGACTACTTTTGCCCCATTCAGATGTAGCATAACCAAGCGAATGTTACAAATAGCCAAATATTGTTCTGAAGTGGCAATAAAACCAAACCCAAAGAGAGTACCACCACTGTGACATTGTACTCTTTCTGGTACTAGGATGTGTTTTTCCTCCTGATGATTGTTTGTGATGTAAAATTTGGTTTGTCATTCACCAAAGTCCAGTATTAGAAAGTCATGGGCCTCAGGTTTAGTAGTTGAAATTACAGTAGCAATGAATCCAAAATACAAAGAAAAGCCCTTCATTTTTGGACTATTGTCCTTTGGTTAAAAAGTAAACTAATGGTTTTTGCTTGCGTTCCTTTTTGCATGTTTGGGTTACTGATGGCTTTGAAGATTATGTTGCTTTCTGCAGGGCCTCTCGGCGGCTGTTGTATTCAGCGTATAAACCTGCTCCAGTGTGTCACAAAAATCTGACTAGCACGGACATTTTGGAAGGTGGATTTTCCAACAATTATCATGTTAGTGTTAAATGGCTTGTTTGTTAACTGGCCACCTTTCACCCAAAGTGAGAATTGCAGCGCTCATTGTCGCCGTGCTGAAGGTACCCACTAATGGCTGCCATGTGCAGCGTGGACCTGAGAAGAGTCTTCATTCTGCACTTTCTTGCAATTGTTTTTCAAACCACTTTTTAAAATTGGCTAATAGTCTTTTTCTTTCATGGCCAAATGTGAATTTTTCATTTCTGTGATGCAACAACCCGATGTCACCTTACAGGAAGTGGGTTTTAAAGTGCTGCTATGGAATGAAACTCCTGCCTCTGATCAGATTTCATTGGTTTTCTTTTTCCCAGAGCAGCGATGGTTTAATATTGAGGAATAAAGCTTTACTAATAAGATTCGGTCACGTAGCCAGTGAAGGGTTGGGAATAATAAACCCTTTGGACTTGTTTAAAAGCCAAAGCATTTTCATTTATTTATTGGCCTTTCGAGCATAGGACTGGCATTTCAAATGAAAATTCTATCATGGTAGGTTATTTTATATTTGTCTGTCAAATCATAGCAACTTGCCAATTAAATGTGAGAAATAGAACAGCTGCCTCAAATCACAGGCACCATTTGCTCGTAATGTCTCATAGGCCAAAAGTCTATTGTTTCTCCAGTGTGGCATTGTGATGATAATTCGGCCTGGACTTACCTGTTCTGGTTTTCTTATTTTGAGCGATTTAATTGTGAGGTCTAGTTAATTACTTGGGGTGCTGCATGCATATGGCTCATTTGTTAGTCACTGATGCGCATTGCATTGGTCTCACCACACAGACGTCCTCGATGAATGTTGCTTTGTCAGATGTAGAGCCTTAGATAATTGATCCAGTGAGAGTTACGAGGTATACTGTTGCATTGGGTGGAGGAGGAGTTCAATAAAGCAAGGACTGAGCACAATGGCCTCACTTTTGGGTGGTAGTGTCTTGTGCTTGGGGGGGGGGGTGGGCTGGTAAAGGGTGTATAAGTGAATTGCCGGGGTCCCCTTCTGGGATTGCTTTTTGTAGGGACACTGCCCTAAAACCAAACACAAGTAGTTGGGACACTCTTCTCGATTGGTGAATTTAGATGTTTTTAATTAGATTTATTGCAATAAAGCACATAGCTGCACAGTTTGGACAGTTGTGTTCTTCCAGATTTGTTGAAACAATTTGGGGAAGGCCCTCCCCTTTCTGTTGTGTCTAAAGAATAAAGCAAGATTCTTTATGGTATGATTGGAAAAGTTGGTGTAAATCAGTCCAACATCGATCCAACCGATCGGTATTCGACACTTACATGCTCTTTTGAATGAATTAAGTAATTTAGTCCTCTACATTAAGTTATATTTGTATCATTGAGATAAACTTTCATGTTTTGAAATGGGAAATAATATAGGAAGTCATAACAATGCTATAGGTTTAATATGTAAACTTGTCAATACAGTGTGTTTTTCATGTCTCGTATCCTAATCAGGGTAGAGGGGTGCTGGAGTGTATAAGAGGGTTCAGAACACAGACGTTTGGTAGGCTCCTTGTACAGGTCATCATTTTTTAACATGGCTGACATACAAAGACATTTATGTCTTCTTATTTAGTTCATTATGTTGGACTTGCATACACCAACACTTGAATCATAATAAATGTGCCACTGTGTTTCCCAAAGGTTTAGAAAGCAGTCAATAATTAAAATAGTTTTTCATAAGCGTGGATGAGTGTCATACTTAAATTATTAACATGAACTTAAAAAACAAGAGACAACAGTCATTATGTCTCAACATTCCTGTGCTGTCTCCATTATCGACCCACATTTAAGCCATATTAAATCCAACTGATGCAGCGCATGTGGTTTTATTTATCTTCAGGAAGCGTTCTTTTAATCAGAGTCAGGTGTTTCCTTCTATCGACTGTACAGTGTGAACTCCATTTAAATCTGTTCAGCTTAATGCCTGATCTCTCGTAAGTCATTATGCAGTATTATGCAGTACTGTAGTGTCATATGAGCATTTTACATTATTCTTCTTGTAGAGAAAAATCAGCCAATCAGTGAGTTTTGTTGTTTGTGATTAAAAAAAACAACTGTAAAAAACATTTACAGTTGCATACTGTAAATGAATGCAACAAATGACAGTGGTGCAAATTTGGTTCCAGAAAATGAAAGACTTTGTTATTATGTGGAGATATTTTGGGTTCTGTGACGAACGTGCCTTAACAAAGTTGGGTAGAATGTCAAAACTTTTTTCCTTCACCTCAAGCAACTCCACAAATCACTGTATGACAAGAGCTTTGCAACGAAAACAAGACACCACGCCTCAAACTTTGTGCCAATGCAAGTGGTAATTTTAAAAGCCTTTAGTAGCAGGTCCTATGAGTCCAGTTCTAGAACTCTCTTAGATACTTATGTTACAGATAGGGATGAGACCATGAATCGTTTTTGCAATTAATCTAGATTAAAAGTGTTCCAATTAATTTATTGTAAAAGCGACGTAAAATCGTCATGACAACAGTCAATAATGTTTGGACCAAGTGGCGCAACTCGCACAAAACTAAAATCAAGTAATACCTGCAGCATACTTGTCTGTTTACTTTGTCCTCATAAGAAAACCTGGATTCTTTAAGGGGCACAGACTTTGGTTTTTGTAGGTTTGATTAAAAAAAAACAAACAAAAAAAAAACACTTTTTTAAAGGAATATTTTGTGTTAATATTCAGCCAAAGCCTTGTGTTTTTTTTTGCATAATAATTATGATTATTTCCTAGAGAATAATTGTACCATTTAAAATCTGTAATCGTCTCATCCTTAATTACAGATGCATTAAAAACAAGTTTCTGTTAGAATATGGTTCATACCTTAGACCGGTTCATATCCTGAGTTTTCTACAGCTACCAAAGTGGGTCCTTGAGCAAGGCCCTTAACCCTCATTACATTAGGGGTGCTGTATTATAATCCCAACTGTAATGTTGGTGTACCTGTAAGGCACATAGTAACTTATTGTAATGTAGTCTGAGCCAGTTTTTAGGAAAACAAAAATGATCTATTTAATTTATTAAAAGCAAGTGTCTTTGGGTGGTGGATCATACTTTGCTTTGTAGTGACGCTACGTCTAGCTCAAGAAGCTGTTTTAATTGATAACAAAATTTTAGCTGTTTTCATTTTCTTATTCATTCGTGGCTCATGTGTTTCTGTGAACTGGAAATAAAATTTGTTTTATTTACGTGGGTTACTTTTAATTTGACTAACATTTGTTTGTTGAAGCCTTTTTTCAGAACATGCAGCCCGAACAAATTAAGCTTTTAAGGTTTGATCCCACTGATTGATATCCTTTAGTTTACATGTACTAGTCAGGGAGATGTCAGGGATATTTTTAATTACCTACCTTATTTCAGATTGTGTTTTTAACAATAGATGGTATCAATTTGTCTTAAAGGACAAGCTCAAATAAATAAAATCTGCTAAACAGATTCCATTGTCTTACTAAAAACTGTTTCATCTTTTACTGCTGCATGTTAATGATCTTGTAAAAAAGTCCTGCTGTCCTGGAAAACAATGAAGCCTCTGGGCTTCCCAAAGGTTAAGACGCCTCGGCGAAGAACTTAACAAGAAGCATAAATCTTAAATGCTATTAAAATGTTAAAACGCAAACTGTTATTTCCTTGAATAGAGCAGTTATCTGACAAAGTTAAGGGTCACCTGTGTAAATGGTTCAGTTTAACCTGACAGTAGTTTAAAAGTTCTCTATAGCACATTGCAGTATGTTTTGAATTGTTATCAAACAAGTTTGTTTATCCCAGTTTCAAATCCACAATTTCAGTATAGAACTAGAACATTTTTACACCAAACAAATTTTATTTTCATTCATCCATTATGTTCCACTTAATCCTCTGCGAGGGCTGCAGTGGGGTTCCCCATGCTCATTCAGGGGAGAACGTCTCGGGCGTAGGAAAGGATGCCAATCTATCTCTGGGCACAAACACACACACTATATGGGGCATTTTGAAGCAGTCAATTTACCTTAAATCCATGTTTTTGCAATGTGGGAGGAAGCTGGAGAACCCAGAGGAAACCCATGCAGACATGGGGAGAACATTGAAACTCCACCCAGATTGGGATTCGAACTGGGAATCCCCAGCACTGAGAGGAGAACATGCTAACCACTAAGCCACCGTGCCGATTTACTTAAGTTGTTGTAAAAAATAAAATAAATAAATAAATAAATAAATAAAATCCAAGCAATGTTATTAATTTTTAAAGTCAGTAAATGTTTCTCTTACGGGTCGGTGAAATCCTCCGGAGTTTTGGTTTTGGGAACATTTTCATAATGTCGCACCAACCAGTGAACCTCATCGCTTGAGAATGACAGAGCCATGAACACAAATAATACCTGAGAAAAGGTGAGAGAGAGTGAGACAGAATGGAGAGAGTGAGAAAGTGTTACAGGAGTGAGAGCTGTAGGTTTAAAGGATCTACAGAAATAATGAATCTGATAAACTGTTAGAACCTTAGGTCCCAGCAGCGCTGGCTGATCCTCCAGAACCTTTGTCAGTTCCTTTAAAGCATTTCTCAGGAAGTGTCTTTTCTCTCGATGAATCGATCCACTAACAGAACAAATCAATAATAATCAATATTACACTGAACCACAGCAGCACACTTACACGTCCAGACCTTTAATCTGAATCAATTCATTCAGCTGAATCATTAATTAACTCTAAACACACACACACACACACACACACACACACACACACCTGTAACTACATCTACATTCTACAGACCACCTACACAGAAAGTAAAACAGTTCCCCTAATTGGAACTCTCAGCAAATGCAGAACCAAATAGAAACTGCTCCTGTTTAATAACCAGTTCATTATAATATTATGATTATTATTTGTTTTCAGTTTTGTAAGGGATCTGATCGACAGTCTGATGGATTCTGATGGAAGATGATGAAACTATTTGAGATCTTATTTTTGTCTTTGATCTGATTTCTTAATACGTTTGGCGTTGAGTGTTGAGCCAACCCTCGATGTCTTTACTCGGTTCAGTTAAACTGTCCATTGTGGAACATTTTTGCTCTTATTTTGTCTCTATAGTATTTTTTTAGCGAGTTCCAACATCAGGTTCTGAATGTGTTTAATCTAAATAAGAAAGTTCACCATCAAAACCCTGAAAAATATTAATGTTAATTACTGTTAATGATACTGTTGCTGTAAATAAGAACTAATTCTCACAGAACTAGAAATATTAAAGCATTTAAGCCACAGGTTCATTAGGAACACGTTTAGGAAACGATGTCCTGCTGAATAACTTACCAGTTAGCATTTGCATGTTCTTTACACTCTTTGATGTCAGCCAAACGTTTCCCATAACTACAGAAAGAACATGATGAGACACCGCCACTGTTTAGTTCACCTTTTGTATTTAAAGTTCAGCTGAATTAATGTCCATAGATACGGATATGATGATGTCATCGGGGTGTGTGACCAATCAGAAGTCATGATGAGATAAATGTTTGTGTGTGTGTTTGTGTGTGTGTGTAGTAAATTAACCCCCCCCCCCCCCACATTCATTATTGATCCAACAGAAGCCGCATGAGATCAACAGAGAGATTATTAGTGAATTATTTAAATTTACAGATGATCAGTCATGACCTTCAGAGTGTAAAATATTACATTTGGAGATATAACACTGAAATGCAGTGAGATACATGACAGGAAGATATTTGTATCTCTTACCCTTTGATGGAGTCAAAATGTTCCTCTGATGTTTTATGAATATTAATCATCTCATCTCTGATCAGTGTGACATAAAACCCACTACGTAAAGCCATTTTCCATAAATCCAGCGATGCAGAATTCACATTTAGACTACTGTGACACAACAAGAAACCCACTGACACACACACACACACACACACACACACACACACACACATACACACTGATCATTTCTGACTCTGTGTAAGAGACAACCATGGAACCGTGATGGACATTTAAACGGCTGAAAATATAGTTTGTTAACATGAAATCTGTGAAAGGAGAAAAGTTTTAACTAAACATGGATATATAAACTTATAGACTTTAATTGTTCTATTTTAATATTTGTATTCAGTCTAAATCTTTTTTGCGGTCAGTACAGAAACATTTTCATTTTTATCAGTCTAAAAATTATTTAATCATTACAATCAAAGATGAAAAACGATACTCACACAATATCCATCGCTCCATCACTTGTACTGATAAGTACTCACATGCCATCTGTACACACACACACAGACACACACACACAGTTATGTACATGCATAAACAGATACATGAATACTGCATATAACTGCACATATGTACACAAACATACAACTGGGATGTACACATAAAATCCACACTGAGATAAACTACAGAATATGAATGTTTTAAAATTGTACAAATAAAAGTCACAGCAGCGGTGAGGACCGGTCAGCGGTTCAGGTCGGTGGACTGAATGTTCTGGGTCATTTTATCAATAGATATTTAATGTATTAAATAATAAATGATTCATATTTTTGATTTTAGCCCATTTACTGTCTGGAAGTGAATCACTTAATGCGCAGTATACACACAGAATGTGTTCAGATTGTGTAACGGACACACAGATTTCAGACGTGAGTTTCCTCTGCAGGGTCAGAAACATTTTATGTGGCTTTAAGAAGATTGTGCAAAACACCTGAGGGGTTCAGTGAATCAGGGAAACTTTCCAACCTGTACTTACTGTACGTAGTGACGGTCGGTACCCTGAGGAGGGTTTTTTTTTTGCAGATTGTTTAAATATATGATTTTGATGCTAAATTGATTCTGTCACATTGAGGAAACCCCAGGTTGGTGGAGGTAGTGAGGGACGTCCATTGCCTTCTTTATTCAGAGGTGTGGATGCAGAACCCTGATTCATTCATTATACAGGACCCTTAATCACCTCCGTCCACTGAACCTGCTGGAGCGCAGTGGATGTGAATCTGCAGTTCTAACATCTAATGGACGCTGCAGCAGAAAGGTGGCGGTTCAAATGACCCTGGAGGTTATGATTATATGGCGGCCAAATACCTTTTGATTATTTTGGGTTTAATTATCTTAACACAAAAAAAAGATTCATTAACAAACCGTGTCACTGTTTTCTGGCTGAATCATGGCGGCAGGAGTGTTAATGATGCTTAAGATCTGAGTGTTACGCCATTGTTCTGCCTGCAGGTTCCTCCGAGGATAAACAAATTGCAGTGATAGTAGAGCTTCTGTCACTGACTAAAACACACACACACACACACACACACACACACACACACACTTTACTCAGTATTATACATATCTGTGGAAGCAGAGTGACAGTAAGACGTTATTTAAGGCCAGAGGTCAGATAAGCAGTGAAGCTCTCTGTACCTTTGTGTGAGGTCCAAACTCCTCAGTGAGCTTCTTTAGAGGGTTTTCATATTCCACAATCATCTGAGCGAGTCGTGGAAACGATGCTTCACTGCAACATCAAACCATTACAACTTCATATGTTGTGTTTAAATCTGACTGATCTGTGCTGTTTGATGTGAATGTGATGTGTGGTAGTTGATATTTGGTGAGGTTCTGTGGGTGTTAGTGAGGTTGTGTAAGTGTTGGTGAGGTTTGGTGAGGTTGTGTGGGGGTTGGTAAGGTTGTGTGGGGGTTGGTGAGGTTTGGTGAGGTTGTGAGGGGGTTTGGTGAGGTTGTGTGGGGGTTTGGTGAGGTTGTGTGGTGATACCTGGTTCCGTTGGAGAGCTCATAAGCGCAGTTGAACATTCCAATCAGAGATTTTCTTTCATCAATTCGTGATAAAAGTAAAATGACAGACGTGTAGGTGATGATCAGATCCAAATAACTTTTAGTAAAGTCAAAATTTAGAGTCTGAAACACGACAATAATGCTTTTATTTATTATGACACTATAACATTTGGAATGGTAATTGTTGTTTAGTAGTTTTTTTTAAATGATCACTTACGATGTTAAAGAGACACTGACAGGCATCGATGGTGTTGAGTAATTCATAAACGTGATCCTTTAGTAAACAATACAGTTTCACATTAAAAAAAACTTTTAAACATTCTGAAGTTAATTCATGTAATAAACACAAAGCATTTTACCCTGAACTCCATCACATCCAGAAACGAATCATAAAAACTGCTGAAAGCCTCCAGTACACTAGATTTTTGTTTCTGGACGCTGCTTAATTGTTGCTACGGTGTAAAGAGAGAGTTTCATTTGATGGTTCGTTGTGTAATGAAGAATAAAAAACATCACTTAGAATAATAAACTCACACTGCCACCTCGGAAATCCACGTTGGGAAATTTTCTGTTAATAAATTTAATTGCTGCTTCCATTGATTTATCTGAGAGAAAAGTTGGCCTTGTCTTCACATCTGCACACATCTGTAATCGGACATCATACAACAGTACTGATTAATCAACAGTGGGGGAGGGGTAGCTCAGTGGTCAGAGTGTTGGACCACTTTTAATGACCTTTAATGAAACAAACAGATTATAAAACGCTTTATTTTTTGTAGGCGTGAACTATATTCAGAATTGAGGTGTGAATGTTGTGATTTTTGGTACAATTTTTGGTAACAATAAAATAATAATACATTAAAGCTTTTCATTTGATTTTCATTCTTACAGTTTTGGTGAACGATTCTTCCTCTTTTCTGTACACTGTTTCTTAAGTTCATTGATGTTTGAGCTCATAAGGACTTTTCCTGTCACTATGGTTCTTTCTGTCATTATGTACAAATCATCTTCTTCCACAATTCTGATTTAAGCTTTTAGAATCTGAAGGTTGGATTAATACATCATCTTCTAATGAATCAGTACATGAACCGGTTCTAAATTCTGCTGCTAGAGTTTTAACTAGAAACAGAACATTTGGTCAGATAAGCCTGGGTTTATCTTCGACCTCCAGTTATATACAGATATATACATCTTTAAAAAGTTTTATTATTATTATTATTATTATTATTATTATAAATTTGCTGATGTGCTTCTAATACAAAACCTACAAAGCTGCACTCACATCTGAAAACGTTCTGATTTAAAGTAAAGTACTGACTGCAAGTTTCTCACAAACCCAAGGTATCACCCTCCACCATGCTGCACGTCAGGTCTGCGGCGAGACGCCGCGTTGGGCTTTATTTAAACACGTCACCGCAGAGAACCCTTATCTTTACCAAACATTTATACCTCACTCACTTTAATGTTAAATTATTCCAGATGTAATATTAAAATGTCATAACCGTGTGTGTGTGTGTGTGTGTGTGTGTGTGTGCGTGTGTGTGTGTGTGTGTGTGTGTTTTATGTTAAGCTTCCTGTTTAACTCACTTCCTCTTTAACTCTTTGCTCTGCAACATTCTGTAGAACGATTATATTTTAATTTTTTATTTACGTTTAAACTTTTGTTTTAGAATTAAGTGTTTTTGATGTTTATTTTGTTAAACTTAGAACTAAAATGTGCACGTAAATAGTAGCTACATTAGTTAGTCTCAGTCAGTCAGTTTATTTTATTTATAAATTAAGTCTAAAATTCTATGACCACAAAAAAACAAAATAAACACATTGAAAAGGAATTCAATTATTTTTCTTAGTCCTGATTTTATTTGTGTGTAGATCCGAATCTGAGGTTATTCTATTTGCTGGTTTTATGTTTTATCTTTGTGTTTAGCAAAAATGTTTAATAATAATAATATTTAACTAATTACCTTTTTGATGTAGTTCATGCGAATTAAAACCCCTCGACCTCGATCGTTTAAAACCACCAGTTTCTCTGCTAGTTTTAGTTGATACGCCATGATTAACTCACACTCACACAAACATATACCAACCTCAACTCACACACACTGACATATAGGAAGTTAAAAAAGAGGAACACTGTGCGCACCCACTGCGATAGGAGGAGCTTATTACAGGGGAGTTGATTGACTGTATTAAGATAAAATGAGTATATGTTTCCATTTTATTATCTCTAACTCATTCTCCGTTAGCAGGTGAGGTTGCAAGGGCTTGAGATTAAAAAAGAGCAAGTTCAAAGTTCAAATACTTGGGGTCAAGTGTACAGTGTGATGGACGTAGTGGAGAAGTGCACGCAGGGTGGTGTAGATGGCGAAGCGTTGCAGGACTGATCTGTGATAGGCGAGTATCTGGTGAAAGGGAATGATGGTTCTCATTCATCATCTCCTTTCAAGATCCATCGATGGGGACGGACATCCCTCCTGACCACATACAGAAGCATCCAAATGCACCAAGTCTGGCTTGACAGACAGGAACACGAATGCACTGCTGGATGATAGCCACACCCCCTTCCACCATCTATTTAAGGACACTTCTTCTGTTATCATTTACTTCTCGAAACCTCTACATCCTACGCTCACAGCTTGACCACTATTCAGTAGGCCTTCATTTAACTGTCCACAGCGGGACCCAACATTTTTTCATCAGAGAGACATGTATGATGGAAAGCTGCTTGGGCCTCCACCAGGTCCAAAGAAACCTGTCCTCCCCACATGCACGAAGCACTGGGGAGACCCTCTGTACCTCTGGCCTTGAAGTCAAGGGTATGGCCGCGCACGACATGGGCGAGCCCCCCTGCTGTGGAACCCTCTATAGTGAGGCACCTACATCCATCTACATCCACCAGTTCTGCTTGCGAACCATAGTCGGCCCTCCCGAACAAGCTGGACCACTTCATGGCCTCCATACACCAGGCATCGAGCCTCCTTTCTGGCCGTGAGCATCCCTCCTCTCAGCCCACCAAGATGAGCTTAAGGAGGACAGGGGGAAACAGCTCGAATAGGGCTCCTCTCCCTCGCCATTATTAAACTTAATCAAACAAACTAATACACCTGGTTCTGATGGACAGGGTTAGGGTTCATTCTTAATTGATTTCTCATGAGACTAAACTGAATCAACATTACTGCTTCATTGAACATTTCAGTATATACTTAAATAATCAGCTTGTTCTTTACGGGTTCAGGTTTAGAACACTGCTCTGACACACATCGTAAAAAGTGCTTA
This sequence comes from Xyliphius kryptos, assembly GCA_025769995.1. Classification (NCBI taxonomy): domain Eukaryota; kingdom Metazoa; phylum Chordata; class Actinopteri; order Siluriformes; family Aspredinidae; genus Xyliphius; species Xyliphius kryptos. The sequence continues at coordinate 12,483 of JAOUQT010333914.1, read as the reverse complement.
ATAAATGAACTAGGGGAATAGTTGTGCTGTGCTACGGTGGAGAACCTGATAACACTGTGAAAGTTTAAAGGCAGTTGTGTTTAAATCAATGATGGTGTTTGGAGTTTATTAATATAGTAGTGTAAGTTGTGACTACGGCGTCCACACACTTACTTTTATTTTGGAAATTTATCAGAAGGGTTTCGAGAACACAATAAGGAATGACGGAGCCAAGTTTCAGTCTTGTAGGTACTCAGGAAGCGGGAGAGTTGGTGCTGAGTCAGTGAGGGCGTTGGGGTTTATGGGTATAAATAAACCCATGTTTAAATTGTGTGTTTTGTTGTTGTACTTAAATGACTCTTTTACTATATAATTATAGCTCAGTGCATTTTCTTACTTTTCCTGTTGTTGTTTAATTTGTCTCCCAAAATCACGTTTTAGTTTCTTTGTCACCTGAACAATTACTGAATAAAACCTGATAAAACAAAGCAGCAGGGTTAACCTTATTCTCTAACTTCATAACTGATGTCTTATAATAACAGTAATATTCATTCTTTCAATTATTATTATTATAGTTGTGGTTGTGGCATTATTTTTTATTATTAATGTCAAATATTACAAATATCTGATTACATTACAGTATATTTCACAGCATAAAGATTTAAACCTATAACACAAATAACGTAAAGCCAATCGTGTTTCATATGAGTTTTTAAGACTTTGATGATTGGTGTGATCATTTTTGTTCCTGTATAGAATTAGATGTGAATTACATGTATTCTCCTCCTGTTAGTGGTTTAGTGATTGCTGCACATGGAACCTGTGCTCAAAACTTTAAGTTTTGGTGGAGAACCCAATGTCCTTTTCTAAGCCTAATTTAACCCGAGTAAACATTTCAAGGAATCTCAGAATGTAAAGGGTATGTTCTGTATATTTTTCTTAATTAATAAAAACATGCTTTAAGCAAAAATCCAGACTTGTCATTAATAATTTAAAACTGATTTAATAATGGAACTGAATCAGAACCCAAATCTGGCCCTCAGCCCGGTGGAATGACCTCTAACTGGACCCTACAGAACCCTGGTTAAATCCCCCGGGTTTACAGGGTTAACGTGTTCAGTCAAACCTGCACCGAGACGCATTCACTAATCTACAAACAATCTACAGATAATCCACACCGGAAACGGGAGTATGGTCGTTATATATACATTAAAAGATGGGAGTCGACTTGTTAGGCGGGTTCCAAACTAGAGCTTTTCATTGGCTGGAGGTGACGCAGGTCGCACGTTGATTGGCCCGTTGTCTTGTGTGCAGATGTCAGTCAAACGGGTTCAGCAGGTGTGGTTGAACGGCTGAAACTTTTTGAGGAGCGTTTTGAGAAACTCCGAGACTCACGGTGAGTGAAAGTGAGTTATTAAAGTGATTTGCCCTCCGCAACGGACCCGTGCTGCCCTCACGTCTTCCGCAGGACAGACTGGAGGAGGCTCCGGCAGTGAAGCGGACTGTGGGGACTGCTTTAACCGGACTGAAGTTTACTCTCAGCTATCTTATCCTAGCTTAGCATAGCATAGCATAAGTTAGCGCAACTTTACTTCATTTAGAACTTCTCTTTTTAAAAACTGAAATATCGATCTTTCAACTTAAAATCTAATTTAACAAACTGTCAGAACCGCAGCGCTGGCGCCACGCGGTCAGTGCAGTAATTTAACGGTCAGATTAGGAAGTTTTATACGAATGAAAAGTTTGAGATTTGTCTGATGTGTACGTTAGCGCGAGACTGAGCAGCTCCTCAGTGGTATTCATATGGAACAGTTTCCCTCACAGCACGTTCACTGCACTGCACCCTCATAATGACACATGTCAGAAAATTATTCCCCCCCCCCACCGACAATAAGCCCGGTATTGAAGTCTTTCATTGTAAATGAACTCAGATTATAAAGATCTAATTCAGTTACATACAAGTGGCCTTTCTAAATCAGAGGACCTCAGATATCTGCTGATGGAGCGTTTTTTAGCATTATGGGATGGTCGTGCTGTGTCTCCATGATAAAGTTATGAACCATCGCTGTCAAACTTTCATTAATTAAGTGCTTCATTTTTCCTCCTGTACTCACACACAGCACATGACGCTCATACAGTGACCCCCACACACTGAGGGACGTGAGCACACGTGTCCAGAGCGGTGGGCAGCCCTCTGCACGGCACCCAGGAAGAAATTGGGGTTAGGTGCCTTGATGATGTCCACTTCAGCCAGAACACTTGGTGGGACCAGGAATCGAACCGGTAACCTTAAGGTTACGAGGCTGGTTACTTCAGCACACGCTTACGACAGCTGGAACTTTAATGGCTGGCTGGTTCGGGGCAGCGCAAGTTCCAGCAGTCATAAGCTTGTACTGAAGAAACCAGCCCTACAACCTAAAGGTTCCCGGTTTGATTCCAAGAGTCCTCTGTGTGTGAGTACAGTAGGCCAAATACATCATTTATATAACAGTAATGTATCGTGGAGACACATACACCACCGTCATCCCATAATGCTAAAAAATGCTACATCGGCAGATATCTGAGGTCCTCCAATTTACAAACACGTTTTCTACTTAACTGCATGTCCTCTGTGATCTGCTTTAAGAACCCGATGTACAGTATGTGTGTATGTTGGACTCGGGTGTGGAGTCGGTTTGGTTTATGTTTGATTCTTCTCTGGTCTCAGATCAGCAGCAGCACAGTACTATGGCCTCTCTGGTGGAAGCTGATGGAGAAACGCTGAAGGAGAAGTCAGTTCAGGTCAGATCTGTCTCACACACACACACACACACACACACACACACACACACACACACACACACACACTATAAATCCTGAACTTTCACGGTATACTTATTATTTTATCTTGTCATGACTTGTCTTGATTTGTTTCCTTATTACAAGTTGTTGGAGTGACCAGTCGCAGTGGTCCCTCTCTCTGTGCCTAGGGGTGTAAATCGGAGCCCTCATCAATATTAAAGGATCCGATCCAATTTTATTTATTTTTTTATTAAATCCATTAAGTTTTAAATAAATCATAAAGAAACTCGTTTACAGAATCAGAATTCTATTCACACGCTGTTTATCAGAGCACGCTCTCTGTTACATAAGTTAAATAGTGGCGTAAGAGCAGCTGCAGTAAGTGTAATGCTGATGTCCACATTTTTAAAAGACGTGGGTTTTTGTGACCAGCGGTCAGTGATGTTTGGAAAAGCAAAAATCTTTTTATTGACTTTGCGCCCTGTATCAGTTCAATACGGACTCGACATTAAAAATAAAGAACGATTTGTAGTTTTGAGTGTGCAGCTCTTTGCCTTCTTCCTCTAGTGATGTATAAGAGAAGTTGGAAAACGATAATGAGGTAGCGCCACCCGCAGCTTTGAAGGAGGTATTATGTACACATCAGAGCGGAAGTTAAAAATGTGCAAAGAAGATGAGTTATAAATACATTAATTGCAGACATATCGATGCATCGAACCGCCTGCCAAATAAACAATTATAATTTACAAACAGAAAATACACAACCACCACCTGAATGTAAAGAAACAAAAGTTCAATTTAAATTAGTTTGGTTAAATACAATATAATTACTGTTACATTGAAAAACATAGATAATATTGATCAGTATTAATAAATGAACAAGTCATATATAAGGAATATCTATACAGTGCATCACAAAAGTGCGTACATACTTCTTTCTGCAGATGTGTATAAATTATCTGTTCCTGAGAACGCAATGACACAACAAGCAGTCTGTGTGCAGCTTATATAACACTGTACATTTACATGTATCCCTCAAAATAACTTAATATACAGCCATTAATGTCTAAACCTCTGGCAACAAAAGTGTGTACACCCCGAAGTGAAAGTTCTTGAAGTGTAATATTTTGTGTGGCCACCATTATTTTTTTAGAACTGCCGTAACCCTCCTGGACATAAAGGTTAGCAGATCTTCACAGGTTGCCACTGAAATGCTTTTCCACTCCTTTATGATGACATCATGGAGCTGTCAGATATTCGAGACTTTGCGCTCCTCCACCTTCAGCTTGAGGTTGGCCCAAAGATGTTCTATTGGGTTTCGGTCTGGAGAAACGTTCGTCCATCACCTTTACCCTCAGCCTCTTCAATAAAGCAGCGGTCTTCTTAGAGATATGTTTGAGTTAATGCTCTCTGGAACACCGCCCTGCGAGCCAGGATCCAGAGGGAGGGGCTCATGCTCTGTGGTGTGTGCAGTGAAGTCCGACCTGCAGCTGTCTCACTCTAACTGCGTGGCCAGCTGTGTGACTGTCTGACTTATTCTGTAACCAAAAAATACTGATTCATACTGAAGATTCTGAATGGGTTCAGAAACTCGATTCCTCTGGTATCAGTTCTGCTGACCTGCACTTTCTCACCCTGACAGTGAACAGGTTTTATAATGAAAGCGAATGCTCTGAGTGATGGGGTTTCTGTAGAACGCTAATGTAATGACCTGATGAATGAGGTTGTACTCTGGACGTGTGTTTACAGGAGCAGCAGCAGCAGTCCCCGTTAGCACTTTTGGCGGCGACATGCAGTCGTATCGATGAGAACGATGTGCAGCAGCAGGACGTCACTCAGATGGAACTGAACCAGGGTCAGCTGACTCAGGGTTCCAACAGCTGGCAGCTGTTTCCTATAGGAACTCCTATAGGTTCTGGATCTGATAAACTTTTTTCTCAGAAGACTGTAGGTGGTGAGGTGGAGCCACAGCAGCAGTTTCTCTTAAGCTCTGGAACTTTACAGAACCAGCAGGTTCTCACCACGCTCTCTGGGGTTTTACCCAACATTCAGTACCAGGTGATTCCTCAGTTTCACACTGTGGACGGCCAGCAGATCCAGTTCACACAGACCTCCCATGATGCAGCTGGAGCAGGAACCGGGCAGATCCAGCTTGTATCACAAACCAATGGGACGCAGCCTCTCATTACTGCAGCAGCCAATCAGACGGCAGGAAACGGAAACATCCTGACTGTTCCCGGGGTGATTCCCCTGCACAACCTCGCACTGGGAAACTCTCTTCTGACCAATCAAACGCAGTTCATCAACATGCCCCTTGCACTTAACAACATCACACTACTTCCTGTTAGCACTGGAGCTAACGCAGTAAAACGGGAAGACGTTTCAAACGAAGCCAATCAGCAGCTGGTTCAGACCCAACAGCTGTCTGTCTCCACATCGGAGTGTGTCAGCACCACACACACTCCCAGCATACACACGGCCAGTTCCTTCACAGACTCGTCGTCGGTTCCCAGCAGCAGTGTCACTACTAATACGTTTCAGAACGTCACAGCCGGAATCCCGCTTCAGACCGACTGCAGAGACGCGGCGGCGGCGCCCGTGCCGCAGCAGATCCTCATACAGCCTCAGCAGCTGCTACATGGAGCCTCTGGTCTGACCACCGTCCAATCAGGAGCCATCTCCACCGGTCATGTGATCTCAGCAGACAGTCTGCAGAACCTGCAGATCCAATCTCTAGGTAACAGTCCGATCCTGCTGAGAACCGTCGGACCTAATGGGCAGGTCAGCTGGCAGACCCTCCAACTACAGGGTCCTGCTGGAGGTCAGATCACCGTGGCATCTCTGCCCACTATGACCTCACTCCCCACCCTCACCCAACCTGGAACCATCAACCTGAACAGTGCTGGGCTCCAGATGCATCATGTCCAGGAAGTACCGATCTCCATCAGTACAGCTGCAGGTCAGTGGGGCCTTTACTTTGGGTCTTTACTTTGAGGATGATGATGATGATGATGATGATGATGGGGGTGGTTTGCCAGCTGAATCTATATTCAGGACCGATGTCAGGCTGAATGGAACAGATCCAGTCCTGTGTGCCAGATGTTCTGTAGCTCAGAACTCCTCCGTCAACCCGTCACATGATCCGTTACCGTGAACCAATCGCCTTCGTCTCTCACACGGCGAACCGTCTCTCATCATCCAGATTACAAAGAACGGAACATCTACAGTTCCATAGCCGTTTTGTTGTTTCAGTCACACACGTCTCAGCAGCATAAAGGTTCCTGTGGGGTTTCTGCTAAAACGTTTTGGTTCATGAAACATAAGTTTAAAATCCTCATCCGATTCAGAGTTGAGCAAACCACCACCCCACCCTCCACACACGCCGCTGACATGCATGCATTATTCATTTGTTTGTGTGTCTGTGTGTGTGTGTGTGTGTGCGCGTGTGTGCGCAGGTGAGCAGTGTGCAACAGGAGAGATCATGGATGACTCCATGTTGGATCAGAGTTTAAATACGACGCCCCCAAACCGCAGATCTCGTAGAGAAGCTTGTACCTGTCCCTACTGTAAAGATGGAGAGTCACGGTGACCCATACATACACCCCGATGACATCACACACACACACACACACACACACACACACACACACACACACACACACACACACACACACACAGTTCTCTGATTTGATACACTGCAGATTTAAATCCTGTCTGTTTCTTTAGAAATGACCCGACTAAGAAGAAGCAGCACATCTGTCATATCGGTGGTTGTGGAAAGGTTTACGGTAAAACGTCTCACTTGCGAGCTCATCTGCGCTGGCACTCAGGAGAACGCCCCTTCATCTGTAACTGGGCTCAGTGTGGCAAACGCTTCACCCGCTCAGACGAGCTGCAGCGACACCGTCGAACACACACGGGTACACACACACACACACACACACACACACACACACACACTGTGTATAAGAGAGAGGGAAGTAAGGAGAGATTGTACTGCGTGGTGATGGACTACATATCTTCACATTAATATTTTGGGATGCATCTGAAACCAAAACAAAACCTTCAGTTTCCTGAACAGACTTTTTAACATTGTGTCCTTCATGTTGCCACTTTCTCCAGCGCTGCAGGAACACACACTGCCCGTCCAAAAAAGGTCACCCACAAAGTTCCTCTGTGAGAACCCACCGCTGATGATCACTGCAGGGGGGATTAAATTTCAGCGCCAACTAAATATTAGTGTGGTGTTTGTATTTGTCAGGCAGTGTGTATACTTTTGTTTTCAAAATGCTATTGTAAAATATAGATTGAACACCAAACATTCAGAAGTCCCAGCCCTCCCAGTGTGCTTCCTTACAGCCACAGGCACCTTGGTTTGTTCTCTAGGAGGTTCAGGTTGCTGCTAATGACTAATAAACGGATTAATGATGAGTTTTAATGACTTTTCCTTCATCGGTTTTGACAAACTGTCCTCCTCTAAAGCAACATGAAAAGGTAAACAAAGGTTTACACTAAAGTGCAAAGCGTAGATTTTTATTTACTGCCGCAGAGCAACTTCAAGGGAGGTAGAATGGGTTAGTGAGGGTGACTCCGTTTAAACACAACAGGGTGTTAGTTTCTCATTTGGTTTTCGTCTCTTTGTAGGGGAGAAGAATTTTTCTTGCACAGAGTGTCCGAAACGCTTCATGCGCAGTGATCATCTGTCCAAACACCGACGCACACACACCAAAAAGAAACACGACGAGGTGGAGCCACTCATGGCCATGGAAACACTTTCATCAGACGGAGTGGTGCAGCTATCTAACAGTGGCATCAGTGTGGTGCAGGTGGGAGAGGGTCACCCCCTGAACCTGAACACTAACGGCTTTTAACTACCCAACAGCAGGTAATCCAAAAAAACTCCCATTTCATTTTTGAAAATGAGTTTGTCCTTTGCTGTCTGACCGCTCTGATCTCAACACGTTGGCATGTCATTAACATTTAAATCAGTTTTGTAAACTACTCTTAGGATTTCTGGAACAGTCCGCAGATTGTGGTGTGTAATCCTGTCATTCTGTTTAATCCTCCACGAGGGTCGCGAGGGCTTCCCCAAGTCCATCCAGGGGAGAACATTTCAGGTGCTGAGTAGATACAACCAGGAGAGGGCGCAAGTGTATCACTGGGCGCACACACTCAGACACCTGCATAAACACTATATGGGGCAATTTAGCACAGTCAATTTACCTCGAATCCATGTTTTTGCACTGTGTACCGGTCCGCTGGTGCTGCCCCACACTGACAACAAGCCTTTAATATTCAGTCAGGGTGTGTGAGGGGCGGGGCATGAGGGGCGGGGATTGTTTTGGTTAAACATGAGAAAAGTGTTTATCTACAAGCATTTACATCCAACAATCTCTCTCTCTCTCTTTCTCTCTCTCTCTTTCTCTCTTTCTTTCAGGTCGTTGATGGCTGAAATGGTGTATATGATTTTGTTTTTTAGAAAAGAGCCCAGATGTAAACGTCGCCGTACAGAGTGAATTATTTAAATATTTTGCTTTGTTTTGTATATAAATTATATTTTTCTAAACTCAGTGCTTTGTGTTGTGTATAATTCATGCACATCATGTTACATCTTAAGATATTTTATATTATCAATCACTGTGTGTGTGTCTGTGTGTGTGTGCGCGTGCTTGCAGGTGTGTGTGTGTGTCTGTGTGTGTGTGTGTGTGTGTGTGTGTAATAAGAGCGCGCACACATTCATTAACAGGACTGTCTCGCTCTGTACACTGATCATGATTTATCCTTCTGTAATTAAAGCTCATTTAAAAATAATGTCTGTTTTTCCTTCACGGAAATCTATTTTATAAATCTTTACTAGAAAACTGACCGACCCCTGTGAGGTGGCTCACACGAACCCTGCAACTGACCTGAAGGATATAATCCCAGAGTTGTTTAACTTCTGAAATTTGAAATGCATACATGAGCATTTACTGCAAACAAACCGTAAAATATTCATTATCTTCTGCTTCATCCACTGAACACCTGTAACATCTGCAGATGGATCGATTGG
>JAOUQT010333899.1:0-13252 GCA_025769995.1 Xyliphius kryptos | reverse complement strand
GCTTTGGACTCTGTAAAGCTGCTTTGTGACGACACACTGTTGTAAAAAGCGCTATATAAATAAATTACTTGAACTTAGGTCAGAAAGTTTTCAAGTATCGACACTTCAGCATAAAATGTACGTCGCTAAAACGGAATAAAAGAGCTTACCGTCATTACTGACTCTGTTGTTCTGCGGTCCAGAGACTTGGCTCTTCTCAAAGGTGGAATCGTGGAGTGGTAGAAGTCCAGATCGTGTGTAGAGTCAAGATTGTGCTCCTACACAACACAAAAAATAACATGTTTTATATAAAAACCAAATATGAATAAAGAAACATAGTTAGAAAATGTTCATCTGATAATCTGACTTTCCGGCCATCACAAAAGTGAGTAATTAAAGCTACCACTACATACAAACAGGACTCAATACTTAAACAACAAACACCTGAACAGCCTCAGTACCTTTCTGTGAGATCGTCTCATCTCACTGCGGCCCTGTCTGGTTTCACTACAGCCACTCTCCTCTACCTCCATCCTCTCAGCGTTCTCTAGCTCCAGTGCTTCCAGCTTCTCAATTACATTTGAACGGCAACTGAAAAAAGAAATAATGGAAAAACTAAATGAGTGACTTATGTTAGAAAACCTCACTTCTTGAAACAATATATAAGGACATCACAAACATTTAAAAGGAGTTATTGTAAACAACATTTGACACATTCTTCCAGTGAAACCATGATCACTAATGATGTTAACACACACAACCGACTTTACTCTTTAATATAGTCACGCTCACTTTACAAATATTTATTTTCATATATTAAACCTTTTTTTGCACATCATTTATTATTGCACAATGATTATTAAATAATTTTTTACAATTTTATGTTTTAATTACTGCATTACTACGGTGTTGTATCATGTACATGCTACTGGCAGCTCAATTTCCTTCGGAACCAGTAAAGTATGCCATCTATCTATATATCTATGCGCATAAACACATGGTTAAAATGTTTGGAGGGGCATCATTTGTCTGAACTTTATAAACCTATAGGACGGCGTGACAATTAAAAGCCAGGTTCTCTTTTCCATCATCAGTGTCTGCTCATCCTGGTGGGCTTTCACAGGATTATCAGGTCAAAGACCACTCGGATTTAACTCGGCAGATTTAGAATGGGATGCAATAAAAATGGTTTCATGCTTTCAGATCATTTAGTGCAAATAGTTTCCTCTAAAATAATTGCAATCTATAAACTTACGTTAAAACAGCAAAACAATAGATTCTTGCCCAGTCTCCTTATATCAAAGCTGATCTAAATCATGACATATCAGTAATAGCAACAAATTACAGACTTCACTTCTTACTCTGAAAGAAAGGAATTTGGTTTCAAGTGCAGAGGCTGGAAATATTAAACTGCTTCTTTGAAATTGTGACCTTATTTGGGGGAATGCGTAGCAGCTACGGTCCTCCATAAAAGGAAGCAACAAGCCAGTTTTTGAAGTATTTCTGTCACATGACGCCTCTCTGTCTTATTGGCTGCTGGGTATAGTGTGGCACATTTCCCATACACTTAAATTAGTCTAAACCCAAATGCTACCTCTCTCATGTTTTCAGTTCTCTTGTCTCTGTGAATAGTTATCATGAGAGGAGAAACTGGAATGTGGCTCATAATGAACACAGAAGTGGCTCATCCTCTTTGTTTAAAATGCACTTCTCAGAGGCCTCTGGCCTTGGAGTTAGAGTTAGCATGACTTCCGGCTTAAGGCACAGTTTACATTTAACAATGGAAAACAAAACATTGGGTGGGGAATTAGCATATTTACTGTGCTTTCAAAACTTAAGTTGGTGTAAATGATCTTTATACACATTTCATTAAATTACGCTAGATAAGGCTTAAATTATTGTTGATGTACATTTTGCATTTAAGCACATAATTAGTAACAATGTTCCACCTACACAATCAAAAAATTAGTCAATTGTGTCGGCAGTGTACATCACATCGCTGTTTAAGGTATGTTTCATTTGTTTCTAACCTGATCTCAGAAATGAATATTTGAGACAATGGTTAACATGAAGTGCAATATGTTGTTATACATAAGGTCAGTGTAGAGCAGTGTTAATTATTTGTTATTACAGTCCTTGGACGAGCCATTGTACAATATTAACAATATTAACAATAACCCATACCTCTGACAGCTTCACATTTGAATAAATGCGTGACACGAAATATATTGTTTTCCCAAAGTTTTTCATAAAGTAATTTGAGGCGTAACACCTTATTGCTTTATTATTATAGGGGTAGTTTCGGTCCTTAAATCTGATATGACAGCTTCATATTTGCATCACTGCATGATATAAATTTTTTTCTCAATGTTTCTATAAACTGCGATTTTGAAGCATCTGAACATTTCAAAAGAGCCAGTTATCTAGAATAGCATTTCTGAGATCAGACCCATTGGACATAAGGCTTTGTACTGCCTCATCATAAATATGTATAATGGGGTTAATGTCAGAGTGCCCTGAAAGCAGGTCATGTTCAAGCACACTAAACTTAACATTTATGGACCTTTCTTTGTACACAGGGGCACAGTCATGCAGGAAGAGTAAGTGGCCTTCCCCTTCCTTCCTGGAACATAACTAGGTGCTTGTTGTTCTACACCTGTGGCAATGAGACAGGACAACAAACTTAATTTAATGAGTAATAGGCATGCCCTAATATTTTTTTTCTTTATACTGTACATTCACTTTAGTTATCAGTCACATCATTTCTTTCTGTTCACTAAAACACAAAATGTTTACCAGATTTAAATTCAGCATTATTTATGCCTTTAATTCTCATTACGGCTGGTTTTCAAATACAACAAAAAATAAAAAAAAGATCATATCATTAATCAGGTTAACCTTTAAGTTACAACTAAAATGACAGGAAAACGATTACTGTGGTTTTCTTCTGGATGGCAGAACTGCAAGACAAGCGCTATATTAAGTTAATGTGTACAGACTACTGTCGACAAAACAGCAAAGGTTAAGAAGATTTTCATTATAATGCCCAACAATGTGGAACAGGATAATGACCAAGTTAATAAATCTCTGATGGTCAAATGGCACAGACTTTTTGACGAGTTGTGAATGTCAATGACCATTAGATCATGTGTAAGTATTGCACTGCCTAAAATAAACAAGTTCAGTGATATTTCCAAACGTTTACAAGTTAAAACAAATAAACTAGAAAAGATGGTCAGAGGTATATCATTTATAAAGAAAATTAATAGCTACAGCAAATTATATATATATATATATATATATATATGTTATAATTAAACCAGAGAGGATTTGGAATCCAATTTCCACTACTAGCATCAAGACTGCATCAAGCCAATCCATGTTGTGGGAGATGTTGAAAGAAAGCATGGGAGAAGGGGGTGGGTTGGTAGCTAGCATGCCTGGTCTGCCTGTCTAATTACAGCAAAAGGTAGCTTCTTTGATGAAGGAAAAATTTTAATTACAGTCATCATTTTAATTGAAATCAATATTTCTAAATCTGACAATGTCTGCATGTTATTTGCTTTATTTCATAAATAATCTTAAGTGTGTTTTCATACAAAACAAGAAAATTTCACCGTGATCCTAAACTTTTGAGCGGTAGTGTAGTTTATACGTGCAATACAAAAACCTGTGCAATGAGACATTTTATCATATGTTTAAACTCCATCACCACTGCCACTACTTTTATTGATGTATTTTATTCTTTAAATTCTAGTGCTGCATTTCTTGTGTTTTTTTTTAAAAAAGTGCTTTATTATTGCTACTTTTTACAGTTACATATATTTCTGTACATTAGCAACTGTAACATTTGCAATTTCCCCCCTGGGATCAATAAAGTATTCTGATTCTGAATACTTTGTTCAGATAAATTAACCAAGTGGAAGGCAAGGCTCCTAATCCATCATTGCTCCAGGGATTCTGTATGTCCCTAACTATTAAGTGGTACACTTGTAGCGTTGAATAAATGTCTGCTAATGTAAATGTAATGAAAATGTTAAGACTTGTTATTATAGATTTTAATACTGCTTCCTAAAGTACATGAACAATCATGATTGGTTTAGTGTACATCACAGTTCTTTGATGCCCTTAATAGTATGTGCATAATAGTACTATTACTAACCCTATTAGTACATTCAAAAGGGTGTAATGTTTTATTAATGCATTTTCAAATCACAGTTTGCCCCTGACTCACCTCCTTTCAGGACTGAACACAGACTCCCGGTCCTGCCTCTCTCTGCGTTTTTCATGTTTTCCACGACTCCGAAACGGTGCGTGACCATCAATGCTGGCATCCGAGTCCAATGAGCTTATGGAACCACTGATGTGTGAGCCGTTAGACAGCAGACTGCTACCTGACGGGAAGGGTTCACTGTGCGCTGGCGATAGGCACCGCGGCACACCGCCTGACAAACTTGCCGTTGGTGACACAACATCCCGAGGAGATTGTGAGAGACACGGAGGAAAGGAAAAGCCACTGCGATCGACCTCATCACCATTTACAGAACCCTGATCGGACCCTCGGCTTACAGACGCTTCTTCAGCTAGGGAGGGAAAAAAGATTGGACTGTGCAATAACGACTTTAAGATTAACTTTTTTTCTTAATAGGAACTAGGGGAAATTCACAAAGAAGGTCATTAAATACATAAATTTGGAAAGCACACCTGTGGAAGGCAGCACTAAACCTAGAGGTGTCACGTCTGCTGAGGACCAGGCAGGAGAAACCTCAGCTTCTCTGCTCTGCAGCTCCTCCTGCCAGATGACCGTGCTGGAGTCTGGAACTTTCTCCACCTCTGGGATGCTGGAACCAGTCATGGCTACCTTGGCCGGACCAGGTTCCTGAAAGAATCTTCATTAACACTCAGCACACAATACATAAAAACTATTCAGTAGTGTTGGAAACTCAAACCTTACCTGAGAGGTTGTTGGTTCTACTTTTCTCTTTTTCTTTTGATTTTGCTTATTTGTTTTTGGATAAACAATAAGCTGCTCACTCCACCTGAAAAAAACAGAACCTAATTACCAATAAGGAAGCTCCAAATGCATGCTGGACATTTTACAGACTTAAGTCTGTAATGTGCCTATAACATTTCATTCATCTATCATCTTCCACTTAATCTTATACTAGGGATGCAGTGGGTTCTCCACAACCATTAAGCGAGAACATTTCGAGCAGTGGATGGATACACACAGGACAAGTTGCTAATCTACCGCTGACCACTCACACACAGACCAATTTACAAACCGGAGTCCAAAAGAGTTAGGACACTAAATAAAATTGTAAATACAAAATAAATGAAATGTGAAGGTGCCAGCATCGAATCTTTTATTAAAAATAGAACGCAAATCACAGATCACAAGTTTAAACTGAGAGAATGTATCATGTTAAAGGGGGAACAAAAGGTTTCAAAATTTCATGGCGTCAACAAATCCCAAAAAAGTTGGGACAAGGCCATTTTCAGCACTGTGTGGCATCCCCCCCTTCTTCTTACAACACTCAACAGATGTCTGGGACAGAGAAGATCAGTTTCTCAAGTTTAGAACCCTCCTCTTTATGATGCACCAAATGTTCTCTATAGGTGAAAGATCTGGACTGCAGGCTGGCCATTTCGGTACCCGGATCATTCTCCTACATAGCCATGATGTGATTGCTGCAGAATGTGATCTGGCATTATCTTGCTGAAAAATGCAGGGTCTTCCCTGAAAGAGATAACGTCTAGATGGGAGCATATGTTCTAGAACCTGAACATCGTTCATTGCATTAATGGTGCCTTTCCAGATATGCAAGCCCATACCCTAAGTGATTCAGGCTTCTGAACGGAGCTCTAATAACTTTGCCACACTCCATTTTAAAAGACCCCTGGCCCAGTGCAAACGTCTAAGCGTGTGAAGCTTGCTTAGAAATGGTTTCCTCTTTGCACTGTAGAGTTTCAGCTGGCAACGGTGGATGGCACGGTGGATTGTGTTCACTGACTATGTTTTCTGGAAGTATTTCTGAGCCCATTCTGTTATTTACTTGACGGTGGCATTCCTGTTTAAGGTGCACTGACGTTTAAGGGCCAGGAGATTACGAGCATCAAGTAGAGTTTATGGCCTTGACCCTTACGCACAGTGATTGTTCCAGATTCTCTGAATCTTTTGAGGATGTTATGCATGATTGATGATAAGAACTTAAAGGTCCTTGCTATTTTACACTGGCTAACAACATTCTGCTGCAATCTTTCTGTGCAACAATGGTGGAATTGGTGATCCTCTTACCATATTGGCTTCAGCGAGACACTGACACTCAGAGGTTTTTTCATACCCAATCATGTTGTCATTTGCTTCTAATTAGTGTTAATTGGTCTTCCAGCTGTTCATTATATGCTCAATTTTATTTTTTCAGCCACTTATTGCTACTTGTCCAAACTTTTTTGGGATTTGTTGACACTGAAATTTTGAATGAACATATTTCTCCTTAAAAAATATTACACTTTTGATCTATGTTCTATTACGAATAAAATATTGACATTTGCCATCTCCACATCATTGCATTCAGTTTTTGATCACAATTTGTTTAGTGTCCCAACTTTTTTGGAATCCGGTGTGTACCTTAAATGCATGTTTTTGCACTGTGGGAATAAAGCCTGAAAGAAACCCACATGAACAAATAGAAAACATGGAAACTCCACCCAGATTGGAATTCAAACCTGGATCTCCAGTGTTGATGGGCAAAAACGCTATTCACTATTCTTTCTAAAGCAGACTTGACCCGCAGACTGGAACTGCCAACAATTTCACAGCTCAGCAGGATGACTTCACCCACCAGCCATGCAAATTTTACTCACTATAGATATTTGACTCTCCTGGTCGAAAACTACAAAAATGGGGTTTAAATTTTATTAATTAGTTCAGCTACATTACAAGAAATATGTTCTAAACCAAGACAATTCCATCAGCCTACATTTTTCTACCTGTATATTACTAGATTCATTAAATAAAGAGAATGTTCAAAATAATAAACATTAAAATTGCTACTGTACAAACTCTCTGTTAGACAAGATAGTCATTGGAAAGCTGCAATTCAATTCCAAAAAAAATGTTTTTTTTTCTTATTCTAAAACTAGTACTTCCAGTCCTTAAATCGGATTGGCTGAGCCGCTTTTCTAGCCGTGACATTCATTATAATCCATATCTCTGACCGCTTCAAATGAGTGATACAAAATAATTGTTTTTTTCAAAGTTTTTTCATAAATTGCATTCTGTAATATCTAGTATACAATTGCATGTAAAAGACTTCCGGTTTCTTTAACAGACAGGTTTATTTTAAAAAACGTACTGGATTTTATCACGGAAGACGATTTTATTAACGATTTTGCTTTCAGGAAACACATTTATGAATCATAATATGTTTTTTTTTTTTTTATTAAAGTGTGTTGTTTGTAACCGTTTTAACCACCAAATAAAACACCCTTGCGCATCGTGCCTACCAACACCACTTTCACATGGTTTATTCACAATAATGCATGCCCTCTCGTGCCTCACTGCTTCATTATAGTGTTTGTGTAACCAAATTTTAAAAGCAATAAGGCTTAAAGAAAATAAAAAGTATTTAATTAATAATGATTATAAAAAAAAAAAAAAGATCGCTGGGGGGGACAATAGCAAAAAAACAGCAAATACTCTTTAAAAATGTATATTTTACTGCGTAAATTTAATTTCAAAGTAAATAAAAAAGCCAAACCAAACAAAAGAATTGCAACATTAAACCTGGCAAATAATTAAGGGGGGGAAAAACACGTGACCTCTTTTTATTCAGTAAAACCTGCCACATTACGACTCTGTATTGTTAATTTGCCCTACACAGTGGCTTGAAGAATTTTAGGCTTCCCCCACCCACTAAAAAACATGTTTATTTACTGTATTGATGATCAGAGACTATGAGAGACTGGCTTCTTAAATAATGCAAAGAGAGAAAATTTAGTGGACCCTGTATGAATCATGTAAATAGACTCTGTGGTCTAGATGTGGACCCTGTTTATCACGCCTTAAATCAAAAAATAAAAAACACTGCCATGTTGGACATTTAATGTGGTGACTGAAGTTTAAGATAAGATCAGATTTAAAATTTGTGGTTTTGGCAGCATTTAGATTTTCAGACAGTTTCTGTCATGACAACTTCTTCAAAGCCAGGTAGTACAGAATGAGAACTGTCGACAGCTGATTATTTAAAGCAGCTCTCTTTTGCCGAAAAGGTTGGGCATTAACGGAGAAGAGGACATGGGGTAAATTAAAGATGGTTGGTTATAGATTTTTCCACAAACTTTTTTTGTTCAAGAACATAGTGATGACTTTAGCGGAGAACATGATCGTCATGATGGCATCATCATCTTCTAAATGACTGTGTTCAATATATACGCCGTGGTGCATGAGCCACAGAGTCAATAAAGCAAAAAGGCACAGGAGGGCGAGCATTGTAATGAATAAGTCACGGGAATATAGATGTAGGGAGTGAAAATGCAGAAGCTCTTTAAAGAGGCTTTGTGATCTTGATGTGGACCCTGCTCATCATTTTTGTTACAAGCCATCACATGTGCACTTTTTGGGTTGTGTAGTTTGCTGTCCTGTGTAGCACCTTGTCCCTGGAGAACAATGTTATATTCAATAGTATACTGTACACCACATATTATTGGAATGACAAAAAAAAAAAAAACACTTGAACTCGGAAAGGGATTTCCGGCACGATGCAAAAGATGCACAAGCACCATACAGTCGGTATCACCAAGTCTGCCTGACAAACACTACTGTACATGTTAGTCATGTTATAATTAACTGCTGTTTCTTATTTCAACTTAGTTATATTTAGCTGTAAAATTTTGTTCATTAGAAAACAGAAAGCATTTTAACACAATTAGTATCTTAGGGAGGCATATGTTTGACTTAAATTTCCTTGATTTAAACAACTGTGTAAGAATTATGGTCGGTTCTGCTGTTCATCGTACATAAACCATTCTCTAGGTCATAAATCTCAAATCAATTATAGGATTTTTCCCCCCAGTAATTCACTGTGAAACGCAGGCATGTCCTTACCTAGAGCTTGATCTTGTTTTTCCTTTCCAAGAAGCGGTGTCTATTACTCACACTTTTAAAGAACTAGCCATCTGACCTTTAACAGAACATCGCTTATTTGAAAGAAAGCTGTGCTCTCAGTCTGTATATAACCTTTACAAAACCTCTTAAATGTAAAGTCATTAAAACTTGTTTTATTTCAAAAAGGTTCTTTTTAAAAACTTTTGACATTTTTTGTATAAATTAATGTTAAATGTTCACACATCTGTACAACTATCAGTGTGTGTGTGTGTGTGAACATGATGTAAGGATACTTGTGCAACCTGACAGGAAGGTAAATGCAGCTTAAATAACAACTCTTTACAAAAGTAGTGATCAGAAAAGCATACCTGAATGCAAAACATGTTGAATCTTGAAACAGATAAGCTGCAGAAGCAGACAGCACATTAACTTCCACTCGTGTCAATCAACAATAGGAATCTGAGTCTAAAGTAGCACCATGACTTCCCAACATCACATCAAATATCACTGATTATGGTCAATATAATTAAATTAATCCAGGAGGAGCTTTTATTATATCTAATACTGAGTTGGAAGCAGACAATTGTCTACAGGCACAACCAAGTGTTTAACTACATACAAATTTAGCAATGGAACTAAAATGCTTAAATTTAATGATTCAACAGTGTGACTAAATTATTTATAAAACATATAATAAAAAGTTCCTGGTCTTTAAATCGGATTGGCTGAGCCCTTTGTCCAGCAGTGACATTACTGGCAATTATGCACACCTACGACCGCTTTACATTTGTATCAATCTGATTTTCGATACGTTATTTTCACAAAACATTTTGCTAAACAGCGATCAGTAATTTGGTCACTGGACGGCAGTATTTGATTGTTAGAAAATCCTTAAACCTGTTACTCATGATCAAGTGTTCACTTTAAAAATCTGACTACATCACATCCAGACCAGTCTGGTAGAATAGTCTTTAATCTATGAAGTACATAAGCCAAGCTTTTAAAAACCACCCAGAGTGACGGTGACAAGATGCAAGTTTCTCCTAAAAAAAGAAAAAAAAAGACATTCAAAAATATCTTTCTTAGTGGGGTTGATGTTAGGCCTGTGGAAAAGCCATTGGGCTTCCTGTACACCAAACAGGTCAAACCCCATCTGTTTGTATTTGTTTAGTGAACGAGTCCTACGGCAAACAATTTAGAATTTTCCATATGTGTGTATATTTTAAATAAACTTTGTTTTTTGAAGAATGAACATAATCATTAATTTGTTTAAATAAAATGCTTCCTTATTACATAAATAATATGCAAGTATGTGGCCTGTAAGTATCTGTAATTGTATAAAGCTTAAAGATTAGCAGACGATTTGAAGGCAAAATTATGATCAAGTATTTAAGTCGGGGCACTGCATTTTATTTTTTCTTTATTATATTTCTTTAGGAACAGGGATCTTTAAAAGTCTGATCTTCACAACACTAAGTTTGTGGAACACCATCATAACACAAAGATTCTCATCATTCCTGAAAATAGTTGAGACTAATAGACATTCCGACATATTGTACACAATGACCTGATAGTTTAATTTAGAATTGGGAGAAATGCAAAGTCTGAAGCATTAAAAGATGAATTTTGTTTTTAACATAAACAGATTTTAGCTTATGGTTCCAAGCCCAATTTCATACAGTCTTTAACCCTTAAATTATTCATTGTATAGCTGGATATAGCAAAGCACTACATACAAATACCGACCCTCAATATTTAATCATTAGGACAACATGAATTGGTTTATCTACAATTTCTACAAATTGACACGGATTGCAATAAATGTCCTTCACATTGTTTAAAAATCAGTTTAACTCTGTAACTCCGATACAGTTTAAAAACGCAAGTTTGTAGTGCAGCATCTCGCCATTCTCACCTCAACTGTTATCAAACTTTTTGCAGCCCCAAGACAGAAACCAGGTGCTAACCGCTCCTGGCTCCTTTTATGGCCATTTTAAGTAAATCTTTTTTTATTAAAAGCTGCCAGCAAAAACCTCAGCAACCTCCAAATATGGTAATTACACTGTCACTACAAACTAAAGCCCTGTTTCCGTCTCACTAACGAGTGCTTCTGGGGCGAGAAGCAAAAAATCTGGGTAATGAGACACCAGCAGATTCAGAAAGCCAGAAGTGCAGACTGAATAATAGCATGTCACTCATACAGCACAGAGAGGATGGACTGGTGAAGTTAAAAGAAAATTACAATACCACAAGAACCAGAAAGAAAAAACCCTTTTTCGAACCAGAGCAATCCCAATTTCAAGCAGAGTTGTTAAGCTCCTATAATATGGCTGATCACTTGTTGCACTTTGTGGGAAAGAAAACTTGAAGCAGACTTTAGATAACATAAGACGAAACTAGCATTTGTACAAAAGAGAAGAGAGAAGAAAAAAAAGTCCAGATAAAGCACAACTATGCTGTCAGGGTAACAAAAGATTGAACTTGGCAAGGACATAAAGAGTTTATATCTTGCCAGGGTACAGTTCACATTATTATGTAGCAGATTTAAACCATCTGTGTTTATACTGCCGGCTAATTTTGATCAAGTGTTTGTCTAAAAGTATTATTTTTTGTCTTCTGGTTATTCCACAAACACACACATTACAAACAAGTGTTTGGACAGATTTCATTAATAATATTAAAAGATTGTATTTATGTAAATCCAAATTGCTGTATAGTTGATAGAAATTTGGGAATTATATATAAATATACCTTTTTTGGTGACTCACAACAGTTAATATCACTGGAGTGGGTCAGACATGATACAGTATCCCTGGAAAAATGGCCATGCTCAAGTCCCACAAATTTGGTGGATCACCAACCTTCAGATGACTCCTACTGAGTAATCACACCCTTTAATATGGATTAACTGGCTGAACTGGTAAATAACTGCACAACTGAGCACATTATGACCAATGACCAACTCTCTGCACAGAACAAAGCATTAAAAACAGAACAAACAATTTTATACTAAAGTGACAACACCATAATTGGGACACATGCAAAGAGGGTTCAGTTATGTTGATAAACTTATGCAACACTGTAACGGGGTGAAAGTAATGAGGACCAGAGACAGGATTTCTTAAGATCCAACACGTTTACCATACATTTAAATATATAGGTCGTCACACGTTCTTAGGTCATCTCAGCAAGCACTGGCTGTGGGAGTACACAGGACATTCCTGGGCCCCCAATGCTGCAAAGCGGACATGCGAAAAACTATGCGCCACCCCAATTTATAACAAATCCTGATTTTTTGACGGTCAGAAACATGAGCTCAAATCAAAATATTAACAAGACAGATTTTACGCAAAGAATGCAAGACACCTTGTTACTATTGTTCAGGCCACATTTAAGGAATATTGTTTTACACTATGTAAAATTAGGTAAATAAATGTGCACTTGTGACACATGGAAGCAGATCAACAATTAAAATGTTGGAAAGTACTAAAACAAAAAAGCGGTTTCAAAACACTGCTGGAAAGCAAAAAGAAGATTCTGCAACATGTCTAGGTCACTATTGAAATGTAAACAAATCCATGACATAGACCATGTCAACCCTGTCTGCAAAAGGTTAGTCTCATTTCCTCAACTAAAGCTTGTGTTTAGTCGACCTCGAGACAATTTGGTTACTTCTCCAAAGCTAACAGGAAATATAAGTTATAGAAACTCACTACCAATTTTACAGGGCTGCAGTGTGCTTTAACTTAAATTACATTTTATGAAGTTGGACAGATTTGAAGTGCGAAAGTTAAGCAATGTCATCTCAAGCCTCCACCTTAGACATTTCTAAAGGTAATACATGGCAGCATAACACCTGGCAACCCCCCCCCCCTTCCCCCACCTAAAAAACACAAACAAGTGATCGAAGTAAAAGAGCAGCCGAGTGATGATCCTTAATCCTACAGTGTTCCCCACATGATCAGATTTAGAGACTCTAAACATGAGGTCTGGTTACAGAAATAGGTACCGCGGTCGCATCCTCACTGGAATGAGAATCGCAGAGCATTTTTGGGAATTTCCTTGTGGTTTTAGGGGGCTAATGTTCTCAGAGTATAGCAACGCTGCCGATGGCGTTTCTTTGCAGTTTCACCAAATAAGGGCATATTGGTGGAAATGCTTTTT
>JAOUQT010333889.1:0-13254 GCA_025769995.1 Xyliphius kryptos | reverse complement strand
CACGGATGGGTTAAATGCAGAGGGCCAATTCCGCTGTGTGCAAACATAGTGGCAAAATGTATCACTTTCACTTTCACTTTCACACCTTTAAGAACAGAATTATGATGTAATACTCTGTTGGCCACCAGAACGAATCAGCTGATGCAGTTGCTAAGAAAGCTCTAAACTCAGGAAACAAAGAAGAACCTATTCCACCCTCAGACCTACGACCAACCATAAATCTGTATGTACGAAAGAAATGGCATGAAATATGAAACAAACAGGACAATAATAAATTACACAAAATTAATCCATATGTTAATGTAAAACTAAATTGGAAAAAAAACAAACAATAATCACAAGATGTAGTTTAGGACATTCCAAATTGACACATTCATTCATCCCCTGGGAGATGAAGCACCAAAATGCAGTAATTTTGGAAATACACTAACAAATAGGCACATACTGCTGAATTGTCCAAAACTTGAGGAATACAGACTGAGATACTTTAACTTTAGAACACAAATCCTTGACCAAACATTACCAAAGAAGCTACTGAAATTTCTAACTGTCACCAACTTTAAACACTCATCTGATACAAGAAAACCACCTTTTCTATGGACTAGAACATGAACTGAACCACATATATTAACAATAATCTTTGTATCTACGTAAGACAGCAAGTATCACAATCTATGAAATTCGCACAATTCACTAAAACAAATAAATAGTGGGATTAGCCATGAATATAACCTAAGCTGCTGGAATGTCTCTAAACAAAAATAAAATAAATAAATGTATCCTCTGAAATCTCTCTCTCTTATTCAAATATGACATTCTGGCAATGCCTGTGGTTTAATATAGGGCTTTTCCAGTACTTTAAACAACCTGCTAAAAGGTGATCAAAAAAAGAAAACAAAAAAAACATTGTCAGACTAAAGTCAATGTACATGGCATTACAAGATATAGACTCTATTAAACAAATGGGAAAAAGGCTGTTTGATTTCATTATGTTGTAGCTGAGATGAGAAATAGATTCACATCAGAGGCACATGCCAAACCGTAACTCATATTAAAATGTGGGGAAGCAATATATATTCTGTCAACTCAACAGCCTTAAAGATCAAAGTACATTTCAAAGTGGACAGCCAAAACATCCAGTCAATGCTAATTAAGCTTGCTTATATTCAATGTATTTGTCTGTTTAATGCTTAAATGACTAAATAATTTAATTTTACCATTGTGTGGTGTTTGGGTCTGTGAGATCCATTTTTAATGTTCATTAGAAATTAAACCATGCAATTTATTATTATTTGAACTTCACACTCTTTGTGCTTTGCTCATTTTTAGAGGTATGGAAGGATAGGTAGTATCATGAAAGCAATATTATTTTCAAATATGATTTAACAGATGTAAATTGTAAGTATTAACCATATATAATGTTTATAATGCTGGTAAATAGGGAATAAGTAAACATCAGATCTAAATATTGTATGAATTATTATGGATGTGTTTATTTAGAAATGCAAAAATGCACTGGCTCTATCAGAACTGCAAACATAATAAATAATACATACAATAAAACAAACATGAACACACATCAAAGAGTACTGCAAATGTATAAACCTATATAAATTAAATAATGCAAAAATTAACTATTGAGTTTGGGAGTGACTGATTCATTTTTAATTAAATAATCAACCTCCTATTGTTAAAAACTTTTGCTCTGATATCATTTAGATAAGGAGCACTGATTCAATTTCCTGGAATCAAATGTCCTATGCAGCCCAAGGGTTTTATTGTGCAGCAGGAAGGACAAATTGACATTCCTCGTGTAATGCTATAGCATAATTGATAACTCCTGTACAGACCCGCATTACACCCAGCATGAGATATAAATAGAGCTTTGCAAAACATGATAACAGAGTTAAAAAATAATGCCTCTCTAGAAACCAAACCCAACAGATTAAATGTAACATCCATTTTCATATTACATTACACCTCCACGACCCTTTTAACGATTTAATTTTCTTGTCTTATATGTCCTATGGAGTGCGTACATAGTATGTAGGAGCTAGATTTAGAGAAGCTTTTTAACTAAAAAAAGAGATAATAAAAAAATGTTCACTTTCAAAGAACAAACTTCTTATCATATTTCTTGTATTCATCAGAAAATTGAAACCACAAGAAGCCATTCTCTACTCTGTAAATCCGGGGCGAGTCAAATGCAACAAAATTTTAATATAATTTACAAAATATTAGTGCTGCTGATTAATCTTTATGATGAAACACAATGCTTAAAAGTCATTATGAATATTAATAAAAATATTTTTGATGTATAAAGTAATGTTTTGGGTGGCACAGTGGTGCAGCAGATGGAATCCGGGCTCGAGCCCCGGGTGGGGCGACTCGGGAAATTTCTGTGTAGAGTTTGCATGCTCTTCCTGTGTTTGCCTGGCTTTTTTCTGGGTACTCCCGTTTCCCCCGCATTCCAAAGACATGCATGATAGGCTAATTGTTATTTCTAAATTGCCTATTAGTGTGGGAATTTGTGATTGTGTCCGCGCCCTCTGATAGATTGGCACCCTGTCTAGGGCTGTTTGTGCCCTCACGTCCAGAGTTCCCGGGTGGGCACTGGCTTTACCGTGATCCAAAAACTAGGATTAAGTGGGTAATTAAAATGGATGAAAAAATGAAAGTCATGTTTTTTTTTGCAATAAAACACTGCCCATGGTCTGTGCCTTTTAATTAAATGTATCTTTAACTAATATATTGATTAATTGTTAAATGAATGTTCAATTGCAATTACTTCACCACGTTTAACAATTTAGGCGTGCACTAAGTTCACATAAATACCCAGAGCGGTTGGGTTTTGGGGACAACTGCCATCCTTTTAGTCATAAACGAAATTCTCTGACCATTGGGTCATCACTGCTATATTCTAATTGTTTTAACATATTTCTTTTATTCACTTTCTTCTTAATGCACTGTAATCTGACCTCCAAAATGATGCTGATTCTCTTTCTTGACTCTATATTTTTATTTGCGGCAGCTCAGTGGCACAGTGGGTAACTCTGCCGTCTTACAGCAAGAAGGTCCTGGGAACTTTCTATGTTGAATTAGCAAGTTCTCCTCTGGGTGGTCTGGATCCCACCCATTGTTCAAAGGCTGTTTGATTCCATTAAAATTGCCCTTAGTGTTTGTGTGTGTAAGTGAGTTTGTGTCCTACACTAAGTCCTTGTACTATGCTGGTACATATAATGAAATTGTTTTTGCTTGTCTTTTTGTATATTTATTGTTATTCGTTTTTTACAGGGGTTATTAGAACTGCACTTCCTAAAATGGATCGTGAAGTTAAGGAACATTACCAGGTTCTCATCCAGGCAAAAGACATGGGTGGACAACTGGGAGGACTGGCTGGAACCGCAACCATAAATATCACCCTTAGTGATGTCAATGACAACCCACCCAGATTCTCTAAAAGTAAGCGTCCTCTAATAAGCCCATACACTGCTGTGAAGTAGTTGGCACTTTCAAAATAGCTTTTGCTAATCTAGTTTTAGATCTGCCTACTAATTTTAATTTAAGGTAAAGCTTGCATTGTTAAACATAAAATGCCATTTTAAATGATCTTTAAATGACAAATGTTTCCTTTAAAAAAAAAAAGAATTAAAATAAATCAATAATTTAATTAAGTTCCTTTCAGATTACTTGATCTGTAAAAACCCACATCACAAGGAGTGCACATATGTACTGTACAGTACAGGTGCTGGTCATAAAATTAGAATATTATTTTATTTATTTAACAAAGTTGATTTATTTCCATAATTTCATTCAAAAAAGAAAAACTTGTATATTATACACATTTGTTACACATAGGCTGATATATTTCAAGTGTTTATTTTTTTTTTTGATGATTATAACTGACAACTAATAAAAAAAACAAAATTCAGTATCTCAGAAAATTAGAATATTACTTTAGACCAATACAAAATAAGTATTTTGTATCTGAGCAGTGCCACAGAATGATCGACCACATGCTAGGCTGTATTGCTGCAGTGATTCAGGTAAAAGGAGCCCCAACGCAATATTGAGTGCTTTATATGCTAATACATTTTCATACTTTTCAGTTGGCCAGATTTTCTAAAAATCATTTTTTGTATTTGACTAAAGTAATATTCTAATTTGAAATACTGAATTAAGTTTTTTAAATAATTGTCGGTTATAATCATCAAATCAAAAAAATAAACACTTGAAATATATCAGTTGATGAATGTATATTGAATACAAGTTTCACTTTTTGAAAGGAATTATGGAAATAAATAAACGTTTTTATGATAATCTAATTTTATGACCTGCACCTGTATATTGGTATAGGTTATTGATATAATAGGCATTAGTATTTTTGTAAGCAGGTCAGGAAGGAATGATCCGACACTTAATGCTTGCTGGACCTTCCCTGGGGCTTTCTCTCTCCCTCTCTTTCACACACAAACAAACCCTGGATGTCTTATTCAGTACACTGTTTTATTATGTCTAATGACTTTGCAATTAGCTGAGATGTTTTTTCCTTTCAAAATAGCCCCTGAGAATTTTGCTTAAGCTAATTTGTTCTGTCTGTGGTAATGCCAGAAAATGTTAAGTACGGTATGCGGAACTAATCAAGACAGAATTTGGCATGGTAAACAAGATCTTTTTATATATAAAGTTTAATTATATTTTGCATTAAATAATAGCTGATGTAAAGTATACACTTAGTAGATATATAGTATAGTCAAAGTAATTACTGTTAATTTTAAGTGATACGTTAGAATATAACATATTGGGAATGCGGGAGTGAAGTTGTCTTAATCGGGCACCCCCTTACTGATAACCTGAAACCATACCACATACAGAGAGCAGGAGATGCCGGAACATTGTCATGCATCTGCCTTGTTTTTCCACAAAGAAACTCACTCACTCACTCAATTAAGTCATGCAGGCACTCTAATCAGACGCACTAGCAATCTGCTTTCATATTCTTTACAATGCTCTTGTTAACATAGCATGCTGAGATGACATCATGACCTTAGATACTCCCATTTACACAGCCATCAGACTAGATGACCTTCTTCATAACTGACCAGTACTCAGCAGTCAACAACCTCCACCTGCGGAGCCTGAACCCATTGTGCTGGACCCATCCCAGGTATCACCAGAGGAAAGATGTAGGCAACGGCAGCACAAACTATGCTTCTGTTGTGACAAGAACGGGCATAGTGTGAAAGATTGTTCCAGGTGACCCTGTGATAATTTACATCAACTAACACAGTGAGCAGCAAACAGTTTAGTTCTGTCCCTGAACTAATTATAATGAGTACAAATACGCTAAGTTAATCAGGTTATTTTTCTCTCTGGACATACCAAGTGTGGAGCTCCAACATAAGCTCCAAATAAAGGCCATCAATGAGAGTCCCATTGAAGGGGACAATGTCACTCATCGGACACTTTCATTCTAGGGGTGCTTCATGAAGAAGAGTTCACGTTCCTAATCACTAATTCCCCTAGGTATCCCATTGTGCTGGACCTAATGTGGATGAGTAGCTATGACTCATTGATCTTGTGGCAACAGGCATGGTCAAAGAATTGTTTTGAACAGTGCTTACAGTCTTGGCCTCTCATTTTTAGATCTACAACCATAGAAAGCTCCCTGGTCCAAGCATCCATCACTATACCAGAATGCTATGTTGAGCTTTGAGAATTGAGTAAGAAACAAGCAGATGGACTCCCTCCACATTTAATTTGATTGCAAGATTGATATTCTTCAACACTCCATGTCACTTGCATCCGCTGGGATCTTTTTTGTCAAGAAAACAAGAGGTGGACTTACGGGGGGCTTAAATAGGTAACAGTTAAATACTTATATACATTGCCACTCCTCCCATCCGCCCTGGAGAAACAGAAGACCACCATTTTCAGGAAATTAGATCTCCAAAGTGCCTAAGTGAAAAAGGGAGATGAGTGAAAAACGGCATTTAGCACCACATTGCGTAATGCCATATGGGCTGGCTTTGGCACCAAGCGTCTTACAGCATTTCATCAAATAAGTTCTATGGTACATGCTGGGAAAATGGGTCATTGTCTATATTGATGACATTCTGGTTTACTCTTCCAATCTTGTGATTAATGTCCGTCATGTGAGGTTGGTACTACAACAATTACTGAAGCTTTATTCTATGTAAAAGGTGAGAAATGCCTGTTCCATCAGCAGAAGACCGATTTCTTGGCGTACTGAATCAGACTTAATGGAGTAGCTATAGAGTAGAGTAAGGTGGAGGCAGTGGAGAACTGGCCACAACCCAAAACAGTTAAAAATCTCAAAAGCTTCTCTGGATTCTCTAACTTTTACCGAAGGTTTATAAAGAACTTTAGTACCATGGCTGCTGCACTCAAGATTTTGAAGCCCTAAAATATGTCTTCACCACAGCCCCAATTTTCAAGCAGCCTGATCTTAAACTCCGCTTCTGTATAGCGGTGGATGCATATGACACTGGAGTGGAGGTCACTCTCTCAGCTCCAGGGCGAACCAAGCAAACTTTACCCATAGCATTCTTCTCATGTAAGTTGTCTATGTCTAAGAGGAATTATGATGTAGGAGATTGTGGGCTTCTCATTGTTAAACTAGCCCTGGAAGAATGGAGGTACTGGTTTGAGGGAGCCGTACCTCCCTTTATTATTTTTACAGATCATAGAAATCTTGAGTGCCTGAAAGTAGCCAAGAGATTGAATACTCGCCAGGCTCGGTGAGTCTCCCCCACTCTTTACATAACGTGGGCTCATGCAAAAAATACTGGTGGCCTAAGATGAGCAAAAAAGTTAATAATTTTATCACATCATTTTCAGTGTGTGCACAAGCCAAGACTCCTCATACTCTGCCAGCTGGCAAAATTTGCCCCTACCAATTCCCGAGAGACCCTAGTCCCACTAGGCACCCTATCATAAGCTTTTTCTAAATGCACAAATACACAGTGTAACTCTTTCTGACCTTCTCTATACTTCTCTATACTCCATCAGCATTCTCAAAAGACAAATTGCACCTGTGGTGTACTTTATTGGCATAAAACCATACTGCTGCTCGCAAACAGTCACTGATTGTCTAAGCCTAGCTTCAACATTATTACACATCACCCTATAAATCGGTACAGTACACTTTCCCTCCATTCCTCAGGCATCAATTCACAAATCTCATTAAATAATCTAGTCAAAAACGATACTCCCATCTCTTCTTTACATTTCCATACCTCTACCAGTATATCATAAGGTCCTTTTCCCTTTCTTTATCCTTTTTAAAGCTTTCCTTACTCCATCCTTGCTAACCTTTACTATATCCTGTTCCACTATTTCTATGCCTTCCACTCCTTCTTTCCCTGTCATTCTCTTCATTCTTCAGCTCCTCAAAATACTCCTTACATCTTTCCCTCACCCTCTCCTCGCCTGTCAGTACATTTCCATTTCTATCCTTGATCGCCCTGACATGTTGCACTACAACTCCTTCTCTCCTTCCTTACTGTCTAGCCTCTTGTACAACTCATCATAGGCCTCTGCTTGGCCTTTGCTACCTTCCTCTTGGTCCTACGCCTCAACTCTGTATACCACTGCTTACGCTCTTCAGTCCTTCCCCGTCCCATTTCCTCCCTGCTAACCTCTTTCTCTGAATAGCTCACTGCACTTCCTTGTTTCTTCTTTCACCACTAGGTTTCCTTGCTGTCTTTCACCTGTCCAGATGACACACCAAGCACCTTCCTGCCTGTCTGTCTAATCACTGTTGCTGTTGTTACCCAATCATCTGAAAGCTATTTGCTACCACCCAAAACCTTTCTCAACTCCTTTCTGAACTCCTTACAGCATTCCTCCTTTCTTAACTTCCGCCATTTTGTCCTCTTCTCTACCATTTGCCCTCTTCCTAACCACCAGAGTCATCCTGCAAACCATCATCTGATCTAGCTACACTATCCCCTGCCACTACCTTACAGTCTCCAATTTCTTTCAAGTGACCTCATCTACACAGAAAGTCTACGTGTGTGCTCCTGCCTCTACTTCATATAGGTCCCTCCAGAATCTCTCTTTCTCCTCCAACTCACAGCCAACTTGTGGTGCATAGCCACTGAAAAACATTCACCATTACAACTTCAATATCTAACTTCAAACTCATCACCCTATCTGACACCTTTTTCACCTCAACAACATTTCTTGCATAGTCCTCCTACAGGACCACCCCAACTCCATTTATCTTTCTGTCCACACCATGATGGAAAAGTTTAACACCTGCACCAATGCTTCAAGCCTTTCTACCCTTCCACTTTGTCTCCTGTACACACAAAATATCCACCTTTCTTCTCTCCATCATGTCAGCCAGTTTTCTACCTATCCCTGTCATCGTACATGGAGGGTTGCTACCCTCAGTCCTACACTCTTGACTCTCCTGTTCTCTCTGTCTCCTCACACACTTCCCTCCTCGTTGTCTTTGTCAAACAGTAGCCCAATTTCCACCAGTACTGGTGGTGGTCATTGTTAACCCTGGCCGCGACCGATCCGGTATGTAGTAACACTGATCAAGTCTACCACATCCGCCCATTTAAATCCAATCACCACCTTCCTCCTTCAGTCCTTTGTGGATGCTTTTGCTTCCCTTATCTGCAAACATGGTCAATCTATCACTTTCTGCTGGCTATGGTTCTCCATCATGGAAACTTGCTGCATTCTCTCCCATTATCAAGAAGCCCGATCTTGATATCACTGATCTCCGTAACTTCGGAGCTATCTCAAACCTACCGTTTATATCTAAGATTGTAGAAAGAGTCGTTTTCAATGAATGAGAAGGTGAACTGTGCGTTTTTGTACATTAGATACATTTCACTTGCGTTTGCCTGAATCAACAATGGTGGGATCTGCTGTGGGACGAATCAAAGCCCATGATCTGGATATTGGCAAGAATGCTGAGATGGAGTACAGCATTATCCCAGGAGATGGAGGAGCCATGTTTGACATTATCACCAATGAGCATAACCAGGAAGGCATCTTTATACTCAGACAGGTAAGACACCAACACACATACAGTATATGTGGATGAAAATTAAAGTGGCTGGTTAATATTTATTGGAAAGCAAATTCACAACAGTTGCTTTTGGTTTAGTTCCTCTAGTGCAGTTGTTCTCAAACCTCTTAAGCATGAGGATCCCATTGTGAACAGTACGTTCCACTGTGATCCACATTTACCACTGTTTTTAAAAAACTTTCTATACTTAGCAGAGGAAAATGCACAAGTTTTTTTTACTGCACAGTTTAACAATCCAAAGTATAATTGGCGACTAAATTCTTAAGTCATTTTCCATGTCCAGTCGCACTCTGTACTTGATCTTTATTGACATCATGGCAGAGAATGATGCCTCGCAATTATACTTGGTAGGAAAGGGAAGCAGCAACATCCTGGCCTAAGGAGTCAGCTCCTTGTACCTGTTTCCAATAGTGGGCCAAAAAGCTTCTAAAGTGTTTTTTTAAATTTCAAGCTGAGAGTCCAGTCACTTGATAATTCTAACCAATCATCCTAAACTTTTGCCAAGAAGCCACTATACTTTCAATGTTCCCATCTTTGAAGTACCAGTTATCGCTCACTTCCAGTATTGTAGAATTAGCCCTCTGACTAGACAAATGAAGTGCATTGCTTACATTAAAAATGTCCAATACCAGTTCCGGTTTTTGCGCTGCCAGAAAATTATGGAGCTCATGTCTTAACTCAGTGCACTTAATCACTTTACCGCATGATACCACTGCACTTCCGAATGGATTAGCAGATTTTTCTGTGCATAGATTTGTAATGAGACATGATTTCAGTGGCTGTGATTTAACCAAATTCACTGAGGCTACAACTACTTTTAGCACATCATGCAGTTTGTATGCCTGAGATATTGATGCAAAAGCTAGGGGTCAGCCATGGCTTAATGGATAGGTTAAATGGCTGGGGACTTAAAGATTGCTGGTTTAAACTCCACTCTAGCAAGTTATGTCTGGGCACTATGTTGGGTGCCAATGAGCAAAGCACCCAACCACAACTGCTCCCTGTGTGCTCAGGAGAGTGCAGCACACTGCTTTAGGTGTTCTATATAAATCCCTGGATGGGTTAAAAGCAGAGAACTTATGCAGTTCCTTTTTTATGTCATACATAATGCTGCTTATACAATCTTGGTTTGGTCTGTGGGCTTGAATCCAGGATCTGTGAGGCCACAGCACTATCCACTGTGCCACCATGCCACCGTCAACAAACCTAAGTGATCTCGTGAGAGTGGCCGGGCTAGAGCATCCAAACATATTAGTTTAGCAAAACACTCTATGACCATAACCCTAACTATACGGGACTATAAAGGATATGCTAGACTAAATAAATAAGTATTCAGCCTAGACATGAAGACTGAGATAGTCCCGACCAACTGGAAGACTATTCTATAGATGTGGGGCTCTATAAGAAAATGATCTGCTATGGTGCGAGACCATTTACTGCTTTATAAGCAAGCAAAAATATTTTTATAGTCAAAATACAAAATTTGACCAGTAGCCAGTGCAGTTTGGGTAAGACAGTGATGATATGTTAATATTTTTGGGTTCTAGTAAGAATTCTGGCCGCTGGACTAACTGCAGTTTGTTTATGCATGTACTGTACCAACCAGACAACAGGTGTTACAGTAATTCAACCTAGAGTTAACAAAAGTATGGACACATTTTTCTAATTATTCATTTCTGATCTTAGCAATGTTTCCAAGATGAATGAATGCTATTCTGGTGGTATTATCTACATGAAATTTAAAGAAAAAGCTAGAATCAATAATCAAAAGTCTTTTACAGCTGTACATGGTGTAACTGAAAGATCATCCAGAGATACTTTACTTATAGCTGCCTGGGGTCCTAATACCAGTACCTCAGTTTTATCAGAATAAAGTAAAAAAAATTACCATCCACTGTCTAATGTCCTTCACACATTCCTCAACTCGATTAAATTGGTGTAATACCTGGTAGAGTACCTGAACCAGGACAGGGCTGTTCCTTCAATTCCAACAACATTTTCTTGCCTGTGAAGAAGAATAGTGTGATTGACGGTGTCAAAAGCTGAACTTATTTCTGGTAGTACATTTTTGAGTAAAGTTGTGGGTATGGGATCTAATATAAATGTTGTAGATTTTGATGATGAAACTAGTGAAATTAACTCTCTGTCTCTTGGAGTGGATTAAATTATGATAATCTCTGGTCTAAGGTAAATATATTGACGTCTAGTTGACTTGGTTAACTTGGGTTAGGATTTACAGTATTGATTTTGTGATTAGCAATTAGCATTAACACCAACATTAATGATTAGCTAATAGGAATTACCATTAGCAGTTAGTATTATCAATTAGCATTCTTACAAATGGTAGTATTTATTGATAGCAATTGTCCCTAGCATTAGTAATTAGCATTAGTGGTTAGCATTATAAATCAGCAGTAGCAATTAGCATTATATAACGTAAATTGCCATTACCAATTAGCATTGTGGCAAATGTTAGCAATAGCTGTTGGAATTATTATTAGCAATTAGCATTAGCAATTAGAATTAGCAGTTAGAATTAGACATTAGGATTAGAAATTAACATTAGCAATTAGCATTAGATAATAAATTACCATTAGCATTAGCAATTAGCATTGTTACAAATTTTTACAAAGCATTTGTTGTTATTTCTTGTCATTAGCAATTAGCATTAGTGGTTAGCATTAACTATAAGTATTAGCAATTAGTATTAGCACCTAGCATTAACACCAACATTAGCAATTAGTATTATCTAACAGAAAATGCCATTAGTAATTAGTATAGTGACAAATGTTAGCATTAGCTGTTAGCTTTTGCAGTTAGCATTAACAATGATTATTAGCAATTAGCATTAACACTAACATAAGCAATTAGAATTAGCTAGCAGTAATTACCATTATGGTTAGCAATTTGCCTTAACAGCAACATTAGCAATACATTTATAATGAAGTCGGTGGACTTCCGCGATAGAGAGGCAGAAAAAATTCTTCTGTATCAAACTTAACCTGATTAATAAACATGAAAATGCATATTCCGATCATATGGCCATCACTCATTAATCTTTGAAACTATTGTTTATCCAAAATATGGTACAAGAGAGGACCCTTTGACAGTCACAGTGATGTAAATATTATTTATATAGAGAATAAAATGTCTGATTTATGACAGGTTAAACACAAATGAAAAATTAAAAAAACAAATCTGATTTGCTCAAATGAACATGGCAGTGAATGGGATTGAGTGAATGAGTTTTTAGGCTCTAATGCTGAACAAATCCTCATAACTCTAAAAATATTTTTAAATCAGTGTCATCCTTTAGACTTTCATTATGGGGACATGGCTTTACAGATTTTACGTTTAAATGGTGTTTATAGCTGAAATTATCAGTATTAGAGATGTTTGTTTAGTGAATTCAGGGATTTTTCAAAACTAATCTCCCAGTTATTTCTATTGGTAAAAAAAAAACCCAGGCACACCTCCTGATCAATCACTAATAACTCAGAATATATTTAAGATATCACTTAAATATTCTGAAAATATTGTGAGCATGGGGAGACCTTGGGCTTCCTTATAATGTAAAATTAAAGTATCTTGATGAAAAACTTTCAAATATATAACAGTTTAGAAAATATGTACTGTACCAAGCTTTAAAAAGCTCAGTGATGATTTTTCTGAAATGTACTATTAAGGCCTATGGGGATTTTAGAGGAGGTTAAACAAGTCATCGTAGCTTAATAAGAACTTGAGATTTTATATATCCTTATAGAGAAGGCCTGTCTATACGTTTTAAAGTTTAAATGGAGTTTCTAGGTCAGACTAAAGAATTGTATGCTACAGAGATTAAAAATGGTTTGATTTATTCTTATAAAACGGCTTCTGCTAGAGTACGGGCTATAGTGGCTTTGATCTTTTTAACATTGTAAGTATAGGAGTGATTAACAGAGAACGGAGAGTGTGATCACTCTGTAATTTAACATGACAGGTCAGACTGTAACTGGGTCAGAGCAAATCAATTTCCGTGTTTGTAAAATTGACCGAGTTACAGCAGTACACCTGGTTAGAGAAAGGTCTTAGTTTTGAACATGCACACTTTGCACATACATTCACGGTCGGTTTGGTTTAAGACCCGTGCGATCCTTCATTAGCGGTAGGAGGAGAAATGCGCGTTCAAGTGTGTGGAATAA